>JABSTQ010005820.1:0-126537 GCA_013358835.2 Ixodes persulcatus
TTTATACCAAACCACTTTGCGCATAAATGACACAAGTCTGAAGGTTATTTGCTTTTGACGTCAAGGAGCGGTGGGAATACGTTTCTTGCTGCTGCTGGGCTGTTTCACGCGCCTTTGTTGCTGTCATCCCACGTATAAATGTCACCGTTTACATGAAGCTTGTCATGAACCAGAAACACTTAGCGTCGTTTTGTTTATCTGGCTACGCAGATGCCCACAGCAACTTTCGCGTTCGAATTGTTTCCTGCGACAAATCATGCCGGACAGAAACCTTACTTCCCTTTAGTAAGTGACAATTCTTAAGAACAGACATTTTTGTGCAGTATGACTGGCCTTGTTTTTTCGGAAACATGTCTACAAAGACGATGTAGACGATCAACACTGTTAACAGTGACCCTCAGAGTGGTTTTGAAAGATTATTTATGACTTTGTCTTTTAGCGAGTCTCCAGTTTCGCCGGGTTGCATCTCAAACCAAATATAACAAGGTTGTCTTTCCTGGACCGGTCTTCGAGTTCAACAAGCCTCCTTTGTAGTTTGTTCGCTTTCTGAATATCTGCAATAACCTGTAGCAGAGGAGAGGCCCGTTCATTCTTTTGCAGAGCATCTATGTCCTTTTCTGCTTTATCCAGCCATGTTAGGACATCTCTGACAAATGAATCTAGACTTAATTGTTTTTCCTTGATCTCTCTTATTTCTTTACGCATTTCAGATTGGCCAGCAAGAAGCTGGTCGAGTGATTCTTCGATACTAGGTCCAGGATTGGTTTCTACATCTCCCGATTGTAATAACAATGCTGATATCAAGTCACGACACACTGACGCAACACTTCTAACTATGGTTTGTGGACTTGGTGACAGAAACAAGCACCGATCGTCACTACGACAGCAGTGTACAGGATATGTGTAACTGACCTGGACAGTGAAGAAGACAGGCGTATTTAGCAGGGTGTCGAACCGAACCCGAACCCGAACCGAAAACCGGATCAAAACCGTTATTTTTGACCGAACCGGAACAAAACCGAAACCGAAATCGAACGCTTCATAATGAACCCGAACCGGAGCGAAATCATAATCTGATGTGGCGATTACTGGTTCAACAAAAACGGTTCAGAGCCAATTGTATCAATAATTGGTCTAAATGGGAAACGTTGCGGGCGTATATGTTTTGTATGTTGTCAAGACTAATCCTACATACTGTGAGATATTTTTACATTTCGTTTTTATTGCATTAGTAATAAAAAAATACATCGTCGTCTAGAGCTTCAACAAGCGCCTGTCCTGTATACTTCTTGTCTTGTCTTTTTTGGGCTATTTTATATGTTTTACTAAGATGAACCAAGGAGCCCAACAACGTACCCTACTAAACTTTCCTTTGTTTCTTGGATGGAACCCAGCGGCGCGGTAGCGGCGGCGATTTCAAAGCACCGCTTGGCCACTTGGCTACGAAATGTCCAAGTCTCGGAGCAGATTGCGCCACTGTAGGCACGGAGGCCTACGCGTCCGCGAATGTTGTCCTCGAGATGGACCGTAGTTGCAGTCGATGAGCCATTTAGCGAAGGGAGCACCGAAAGCGTACCATGTCACCTTCCGCTTCAGTGCAGCGACACCCTGAAGGAAAGGGGGACAAGTACCACGCTGCATCGGCAGTATAGTTTGTAGGGTCGCATGTAGTCCATTTCAATGAAAAACAATCTTTTCTTTGACCTGCTCAAAATGTTATTTTACAAAAAAAAGAAGAAAAACATGGGTTGCTGGAGGCAACATTACTCGGCGATGATTAGCCGACGCGCCGCGCCCTGGAAGGAGGCCAGGGGGAGGAGGAAAGGAAATGTCTTTGTTTATTTGTAGGTACAAATGACCCGGTCTGAGTCAATCAGACTGGGTAATTTGCATAGAGCGTTGTTTGCGATAAAAAGTCACAGTGACTAAACAAAGCATAGCCACGAGATCTTTAAAACGGCGTTTTTCCGCCGGAACCCGAAGCGCTGTCAAGATGTAGTCACGTTTCATTATACGTGCGTGTTCACGTGCCTTGTAATTGACGCATCGGCCAGTCTGGCCGATGTATACAAGACATTAACGGGATTCGATCAACTACCCACACTGCGCACTCCACGTCCCTCTTTCTGTGTTTTACGGCACATTTGTTTCCTCTCGTTCCCCTGTCAGCCACTCTAGGGCAGTGGTTCTCAAATGGGGGTCCGCGGACCCTTTGGGGTCCGCGAAGGCATTCTAGGGGTCCGCGAAGTCCTGCCTCGTCAGTAAAGCCCGGCAATAAAAGTTATTTTTTTTTTTAGATTGAGAAGAAACGTTCCAACTTTCCGGTAAGCTTTCTCGTGTGTGTGAACTAGACAAGTCTATTAGCCCTTAGTTATATCCATCTATTAAATAATTATCATAATTGACCTATACATTGTCCTTTCCCTCACCACGAATGGGATCCTCCATCGCCTCCGCTGATCCACAAGGGGTCCGCGAAACATCAGTGGTTGAGAACCACTGCTCTATGGCATAGCTGTGACCTCTTACTGGGTGCCAAAAACAGGTAGCATGTCTAAAAAAAACACGTGTGTGCAGAGCAAAACAAACCAGAACATATGGAGGGCAAGCAATCTAGCTAGAGACCTTTTTACTGTTTACAAAATTACAGCCCAGCGTGTGATCTTCACAGCCCAGCACGTGCGTGTTTCTCACTAAGGATGGCACCGGCCACAGGCTCTTTTTCGGAAAGGTCTATTAGCGGCGAGATGTTTTCGGTGGTGCCCTCGTTTGGTTACCTTTCGTGACGTCATTAACTTGTGAACAACAAGTTGGACGGTGTTTGTAATGAGCACTCTCGAAGCCTGAAATCATAGCGCTCTTAAAGCAACACTGCCAACACTGTCAAAGTTGAAGTTCTTACATTCCTCTTGTTTGCGTCGATGAGAAATCCTTTGCTCACGTCATAGTCAGCATTCGGCCAATTGTGGTGGGCCGACCACAGCGACGCTTCTGATCGTTCACGTCGCCAATAGAAACATCCCGAAAATACGCCCTGTTCTGCAGGGTTTGAAATAATGCACAGCTGCGTGTGCAAAAGACACCATCAAAATGAAAAGCCGATCGCTTATATATGGTTCACGTATCCAAGTAATAGCCTTGCCACATTAATGGTGTCTTTTGCTCACGTCGCTGTGCAGAGTCTTTATATCTGCCTGAAGAGGGAGTAGTATTGGAATGGGTCTATCGCAGTATCTCGTGCTTAGAAAATACAGCAGGAAATGCTCGGTCAATATTCAAAGGCCGAGTGAGGAACCGGTTCGAACCGGTTCGCGCTTATTAGAACCGGTAACCTGAGTGATTATGTGCGCTACCCTAAACCGGAACTGAACCGGAACAAAATACAATGCCACTAAACCCGAACCCGAACCGAACCGAAATAATGACCGGTTCGACACCCTGGTATTTAGCGTCCGTGCCATCACGATGTCACCAAGTCCACTGAAGCCGACGAGATCGTTGTGGGCGTTTTTTCATCGACACCATTATACCTTATCGACCCCTGCGTTGATAGCTGTCATTTATAAAACACCCCTCGATTAACCTTGAGCATTTAATGTTGAACCTATAAACTACAAAATAAAAAATAAAAAACAGTGCATGACATTTATCTTTGTTTTTATATTTTTGGAAATAAGAAAAAACTAACGCTTATTTTGGGTTTCTATTCTCAAAATATAATTCTAAAAATTTTTGTTTCCTAAACATTTGGGGCTTCCTAAATTCCAGGCAAACGCTCCAGCAATTAGGTATCCAGAAATCTATCATGGTATGCAATTATCCCGCCCTTGCTGAAATCCTGGTCTGTCTAAATTCCTTCTTTTTTTTTTCTTTTTTTTTGTAGAACATCGCCACGAGTTTAACAATACATAAACTAGACACAATGTATTATCGAGAGAAAATCAGACCAAATTGATACAAGGTAAGAATAGTTAAATGAAACATCTTATCCTTTATCTTCCTCCCTGCACAAATGGGACAATCGCCGTAGTAATGCGATCTGTTTTTTTTTTTCTGTAGCTGTTTTTTTCGCCATGAATTCGCCTAATTTTTTCTTGCCTACTATTAGACGAAACTAAACATATGGGTTCTTTGTCTTCATAATACTCTTTATTAGTGGTAAAGGCCAACGACCATATCGCGCTTTCCGCTCTTCCCTCCCTTCCTTTGCTGTCCCTCCCTCTACCCTTTTCCACGTTGCCTGTTCGCTCCTCTCCCTCCCCCTTTTGCTCTACCCAGAGCCCTACCCCTGCTGCGCTCAGCCCAAGGCGGCTAAGCTATAGACTAAGCTATAGGTATACGAAAGAGCAACCTCAACATGATTGACAAGCGGCCATGAGTCCCTGAGTTGAAGTGTCGTTGGCGTCAGTGCAGATTTTGAGTCAGCGTGCCCTGCACTGGTATTTCTTTATATGTTCCCCCTGGTGTTTTTCTTCTTTCTTTTTAGTGGAAGAGGACGTTGCTAAATACGATTGCAAGCCATTGTTTTGCTTAATTTCGTTTTATCGAGGAGAGATATCTATGATTTTGGAAAATATTTTCTGCGCATGCGCAGCACCATGCAGACGCTGGTTCGAAAGTTGTAAGCATGAAAACACGGGATTCCGTGTTCGAGCGAAATAAGTCACTGCCTCCAGAGAAAGCGAGTTAGGTCAACACCACCTAGATTAATCAAAGCCTCCGCATGGCCTCCTCTTTCTTCATGAAACGTCATCAGAGTCGGATGGCGCTAACTCGGCTATTGGGCCCGAGTCAGACCTTGGACGCGCTGATTAAACACGAGCTTTGGCCGAACACTGACCAAGCACTCGTGGCGAATCCAGGCCTCGATCGATCTGACTGTGATGACGGTAAGGAGGCCTTCTGCTTGCCTTGCTGGTGTTGGTTAGATCCTGCTTCCTAGTGGCAGGGGCCTGCGAGTGAACAGACTATGAATAGTGTCACTCTACACATTGTGGCTTATCTTTGTTTGTTTGTTTGTTTATTTTATTTTTGACACAATTGTCAAGGGGGTTGGGACAAAAGGCGAATAAAATCACCTGACTGGGTCCCAACCCCTGTAACAACACTCAACAGTAGGGCACAAATCGAGATAAAGAAATAAAATGAAAATAAAATACCAGCCCGCAGCACAAGAAAGAAATTATTACAGCCAGCTAAAAACTCTTCAGCTTAAAAAACAAAAACAAAAAGCACTGATTAATAACACAACTCACTAGGTATGTACACAAGCAGCATTAAAATATTCTTTTAAGTATTTTTTGAAATGAAACATAGAAGTGATTTCTTGGGCCATCTCATACACGCAATAATGTTTGTTTAGGATATCTGTAATCTGGTAGGATAATTTTTGAGAGCCATAATTAGTTCTAATTTATTGTTTTGGAAACTGCTGGTGCCTCATGATGTAATTTGTTTGCCTGGGTAGGTACGTCTCGTGAAAGATGTCAGGATCAATGTTAATTTGTGTATGAATTGCAATCGCCACCTTTAGACAAAAAAGGTTATCTACCTTAAGTATTTTATGCTTATTGAAACTATAGGAAGTTGATTGAAACCGGGGCAAGTTATCAATTAGCCGAACCACGCGTTTTTGTAATGTAAGTAATTGCTTAATATTATTTCGAGTGGTTGTCCCCCACACCAATAAACAGTAATAAAGCGTCGAGTGAATCATAGATGTATAGATTTGTCGTTTTAACCAGTTTGGAAGAAGTTGTCTGCATCTAAAAAGCAAATCAATGGATCTAGAAATCTCCTTTCGGAGATCGTTTACTTGGGCAGTCCAGTACAAATTTTCATGGAAACGAACACCAAGAAATTTATAAGATTCTACGCGTTCAATATTGGAGTTTTGAAAGGATATATTAATTGTGTTAGTAATGGGTTTGTTTTTTGCTCTAAAAATGATATACTTAGTTTTCGACGTATTTAGTTCTAACTGATTTGCTACTAACCACAAGTGAAGTTGGTCCAACCAAGTGTTTGTCTGTGTCTCTAAAGTATATAAGCAATTTCCGGTGAAAAATACATTTGTGTCATCTGCGTATAAATTTATGTCAGGAGTTTCTGGGATGTTTATTATGTCGTTAACGTAAAGAAGGAAAAGTCGAGGCCCTAAAATTGATCCCTGCGGTACACCGTACAGAATGCTTGCTAGAGAAGAGCGCGCATCATGGAGGACTGTATACTGAAGACGAGATGTTAAGTAGCTGCGGATCAGGCTAAAGGCTGAACTCCATGGAGCGAATTATGTGACGAATAACTGACGAACGCCGCCCGGCGGCACGCTCGCTTTGCGCGTGACGTAGCAGCCACTGTGCTGATGCCACGCGCAGAGCAAAAGCCACCGAGCAAAATTCGTCGATTTTTCGCTGCATATTCGTCCCATGGAGTTCAGCCTTAAGTGCAGTACCTCTTATTCCATAAAGCGGTAGTTTTCGGAGTAGGATGTCATGTTTTATAGAGTCAAATGCTTTTTTGAAATCTATAAAAACACCTAGTGTATAACATTGATTTTCGATGTTGTCTAAGATTTTATTTTTTTATATTTAGCAATGCCATCTTTGTTGATTTACCTTCTGGAATCCATACTGGTTGTTTGGAATAATGTTATGTTTAACACAGAATTCACCTAAGCGTTTGTAAATAACGCGCTCGACTATTTTTGAGAAAACCGGAAGTACCGAGATTGGTATATAGTTACTCATGTTATTCTTAGGACCGCCTTTATGAATTACACATACTTTCGCTATTTTCAATTTTTCTGGAAAGGTACCAGTGCTTAAAATAGTGTTAAAAATGTGGGCAAGGGGTGAACAGATTAAAGAGGAAACTTCTTTTATTGGCTTAGAACACAACCCATCTTCACCACAGGCGGCACTCTTGCCTAAGGATTTAATAATCGTGTTTACTTCTATTTCACTACAGGGTGCTAGAAAAATTTAATTATCCAAAGGTGATGTAACATAAGATTCACACCCAGGCGTACTCGTGGTAGGTAACATTGAAGAACCCGATACTAAAAATTGAGAGTTAAATTTGTTTGCAAGAGATTGGCCGGAGTAGGTCACCTGCTCGATTGTAAGTTGTTTTGGGGCAAGAGCTTGGGGTTTAGAGGTAAGTTCATTTACAGCCTGCCAGACTTTCCTTGGATTATTACATATCGAACTAAACTTATTTTTGTAGTAGTGAGCTTTCGCCCTTTTAATATCCGCGTTGAGTTTGTTCCTCACTTTCTTGAATTCTTGTAGTATACCGGAATCTCTTGTTGTAATGAACTTTTCGTACAATTTATTACGTTGCCTTATGCGCTTATATAACGTACATGAAATCCAAGGTTTTCTTGAGTTTTTATACTTCTTATATTCTTGCTAAGGAAATGCCTGTTCATAACTTCTCTGTGTAAGGCCTAGAAATACATTATATGCTTTATTGGAGTCTGTTTCAGTTATTACAGATTCCCAATTAACATTCGCTACCAAAGAATAGAAGAGCCCAATCGAGCTATTATCAATTTTCCTATATAGCACAGGAGTGTTATTACAATTACTCTTTAAATTTTGTGGGCCGACAATAAAGTTGAATATTGGTAAATGGTCACTTAGATTACAAGATAAGACACCAGCAGCCTCCGTGTGACAGTTTGTAATACATAGATCAATTAGCGTTTCCGTTTCTGATGTTATTCGAGTTGGCAGTAGAATTGTATTATCACATCCGTATGTCTGAACAATATCAAGTAATTCCAAAGAACCACTCACAGGAGAGGTCAGGTCAACATTGAAGTCGCCTATTAACACTAAAGAGAGGTTAAATGAAGTAGCATACTCCATAATTTCCTCAACAAATTAAAAAAACTTCGTCAATGACCCAGCAGGGGGTCTGTACGCGGCAACTACCATCAAAGAACGACATTTAGCTACTATTGCTTCATAGTCAACATTGACTTTTGACAGTTCAAACAATACTTCATAATCGAGGTTATAGCGAAAATAGATAGCGACCCCCCCCCGCCCCTCTTATCACTTCGATATACTCCCTCACTGTTATAGCCTGGGAAACAGATAACGTCATCTCTGCTCGTAAACCACGTTTCGGTGAATGCTAAGATATCAAAAGTGAAATTTAAGGAGTTCAAAAACATATCAATGTCATCGTGTTTATTACAAAGACTTCTAGCATTTAAGTGAAAAAAAAAGATAACGCATTTTTGTTACAGCCAAGACATTCTCGAGCGAGACGAGAAAAAGATGCTGGATCGTGATAATAGTCCGCCATTAGAAACGGGGAAAAAAACAAATTTCTTCCGCAGCCAACGGGCTGTTCACACAATCTTATCAAGGTCGGCCTCGCATTCGATCTTTATAACACGGTCACCTGTCTTCTTTCGCGGGAACAAGTTACCATTTTTCTGCCATGCAAACTGATATTGTTTTTCTTCAGCTTTCCCCTTCAGCAACCAAAGAAGCTTCTTGTTCGTGGCAGACAGGTTGTCAAGAAACGAGATATTCGACCGGGTTTCTTTTAGGTAGTGCCTTTTTTCATGCCATAGCTCTCGAGTTACTCGTGATACGAAGCGAACCAACACAGCTGGAACGTTACCCGTTTTTGCTGGAAGTCTGTGGAGGCCCTCTACATCCCTCTCGGTTAGCTCTGGAAGCTGTAGCTTTTCAGCAAGGTCATTTAATTTACTAAGGAGGTTCTCATTTGCACTTTGTGATATTCCATGGATCTCCAAGTTTTGTCGTCTCGAGTACTGTTCTAGACTGTTGACTTGTTTTTTCAGCGTGCGGATTTCCTCACTGTCTTTGTTTTCCTCGATTTTTTCCATCCGTTTCTTCAGGTTGGTTATTTCTTGTGACTGCTCTTTCATTCCCTTTAAAACTTCGTCGTACTGATTTGACATCAGTTGTACAGCTTTTTCAATCTGGTCAACTGTGTCTTTAATCGACATTAGAGATTCAACTTTAGCATGAATAGTCATGATTGCAGCGAGCTTGTTGTTCATAGCCGCTATCTCTTGCATGAGCTGGGGCTCTTGTTCAGGCTTCTGTTTCTCAGGGTTTTGAACACTTCGGCTTTTCGCGGTGAGGCATGTCTGGCATTTCCACGTATTACTTTTGCAATTCTTATGTTTACCCCCTGAAGTATTCTCGCCTGAACAAGTTCCCACATGGTAACCATAGCCACAGTCCGAGCAAGTTAAGTACTTCGTAACATCAGGTAATGGTTCGCCGCAAACCAAGCAGCTCCCCGGAGACAATTCATCCGCGTTTGCCATTCAAATTACGATCAAACAAGGATAAGCACTTCCAGCAGCAGCAGCGTCAAGAATTCGTGCAAATAAATTCAACTTTATAACATGCAGCACTAACCTGTAAGATGTTGAAAACGAAAATTAGCCTCCGATTTGGAAGCCTCGACGCATCTTATCATTCGCCCCGAAGTTCGTACAAAGAACCTTCTTCACTCTTTCTTCTTAGTTGCACTCAGTTTTTTTATACCAATGCGTTCAGATCCAGGCTTCCGAGAGGGGCAGCAGTTATTTAAAAAGATACTTCAATTCACGTTGATTAACCCAGCGAAGACGTATCGCGCAGTACGTGAAAAAAACTTGGTTCTCATTTCTCGGCCCTGGACTTTAGTCATGGAAGGTTCCTTCGCTAATCCTCCGATGCAGAGATTGTGAGGTGTCCATTGGGGGGGCACCCTTTTTACTGGCTTATCTCCATTCACCTGCTCGCACAATAAACCACCCCACCATTCGAACGGCGGTCGCGGACTCATGCCGGACATTTTTTTGTCCCCTCTTTCCATCCTTCGCTTCCCTCGCTCGAAGACGTGAGAGGAGGAAAATCTCGTAGAATATCGGCTTTGGTCGTCGGGCTTTAAGCAAGTTCTTTATAGTGTCTTTGTTATGCTACTCGGCAACACTAGATTTTGTTTGTTCCTAAGTCAAGGGTTTTCAGAATATTGACTAACATATTATTTCTAAAATAGGTCGACCTGTTTTTATAAACTGGCCTGTGTGCCTATTTTCCTGCAGATCCTACGGAGACCAATAAGTAAGACTTCTGAATTAAGCTGGCGAATACCAAAGCAGAGATAACATTTGTAATAAAAAAATTGTGGTCACACGGAACTTGCCTCTGCGTTCTGACGCATTCGGTGTCTCGTCCTTCGCCCCGACTCTTTCATAAATCGCAATAACTGGCTCTTTTTGACCCTTGCTCAGAAATACACACGCAGGCATTGCTCATAACGATGTTGACCTATCTTCTGAAACAATTGTATTATATTGCTTTTAAACGCAACATGTTTATTGTTTTTGCTAGAAATTAATAAGAAATAACAACCTACCTACTGAACCAAGTGTCGGCGAGTTATTTTATGCCTACTTTTTTTCGGGGACGTACTGAACAAAATTCAACCTGGCCTTTGAAAAGCACGTCAGCCAAACTACGACAAGAGGGGAGAGGCGCACTAAATTATTTATTTTATTTGTGGTCAACTCTCATTTAAACAATCTAAATACGCCGAGAGCATCCCTATCTCAAAACATATGAAATGGAGCATCTGACTGTCTTCAATACTTCGCACAATTTATAGTTTATAAAAAATCATGATTCATTCCACTCTGTGAAGGTGGATGACCAGCGGAGCCATTTAGCACACGGCACAAACCCGCCCCGAGGACCCGGAGGAAACTTGCCACGTGCGACTGGACCGCCACCCTGCAGATATTTGACACGCGCGACGGGACCGCCACCCTGGGGAGTGGAAGGAAAGGAAACTAGGCTCCACATGTACTTGAAACGACGACAAAGAGATTGCGGTGCGAGCGTAGACATGGCCGACGCAGATCACACAGTGGCAAATCTTTGAGAAACCGTTATTATCTACCTGAAAGTCTACTGATCTTGAAAATGGTGTTTATTGATAACTAGGTTACTATAGAGACCTAGTGCTAATTTACCAAAGCATCAAGAAGAATGCAGGAATGGGTGTTCCACGCCTTGCATATGCTGGCCTCAGCACTAGTAAACTTTCTAAATTAAGTGCTTAAAAGAAATTGCATCTTGGACGCGCGTTCGTCAACTGTTTATTTTGGTTATTTACTTCTAATCTTTTATGCGGAGAAGGCGTGCGCGTGTGGCGCGTGGAACACCAATCCCTGCATTCTCCTTCATGCTTTGGTAATTTAGCAATAGGTTTATAGACCAGGGTGTCGAACTGGTCATTATTTCGCTTCGGTTCGGGTTCGGGTTCAGTAGCGTTGTATTTTGTTCCGGTTTAGGGTAGCGCACATAATATCACTCCGGTTACCGGTTCTAATAAGCGCGAACCGGTTCGATCCGGTTCCTAACTCGGCCTTTGAATATTGACCGAGCATTTCCTGCCGTCTTTTCTAAGCACAAGATACTGCGATAGACCCATTCCAATACTACTCCCTCTTCAGGCAGATATAAAGACTCTGCACAGTGACGTGAGCAAAAGACACCATTAATGTGGCAAGGCTATTACTTGGATACGTGAACCATATATAAGTGATCGGCTTTCCATTTTTATGGTGTCTTTTGCACACGCAGCTGTGCATTATTTCAAACCCTGCAGAAGAGGGCGTATTTCGGGATGGGTCTATAGACCTTTCCAAAAAAGAGCCTTTGGCCGGTGCCATCCTTAGTGAGAAACACACACGTGCTGGGCAGTGAAGATCACACGCTGGGCTGTAATTTTGTAAACAGTAAAAAGGTCTCTAGCTAGATTGCTTGCCCTCCATATGTTCTGGTTTGTTTTGCTCTGCACACACGTGTTTTTTTTTAGACATGCTACCTGTTTTCGGCACCCAGTAAGAGGTCACAGCTATACCCTAGAGTGGCTGACAGGGGAACGAGAGGAAACAAATGTGCCGTAAAACACAGAAACAGGGACGTGGAGTGCGCAGTGTGGGTAGTTGATCGAATCCCGTTAATGTCGTGTTACGTATACATCTGCCAGACTGGCCGATGTGTCAATGACAAGGCACGTGAACACGCACGTATAATGAAATGTGACTACATCTTGACAGCGCTTCGGGTTCCGGCGGAAAAACGCTGTTTTAAAGATCTCGTGGCTATGCTTTGTTTAGTCACTGTGACTTTTTATCGCAAACAACGCTCTATGCAAATTACCCAGTCTGATTGACTCAGACCGGGTCATTTGTACCTACAAATAAACAAAGACATTTCCTTTCCTCCTCCCCCTGGCCTCCTTCCAGGGCGCGGCGCGTCGGCTAATCATCGTCGAGTAACGTTGCCTCCAGCAACCCATGTTTTTCTTCTTTTTTTTTTAAGATAACATTTTGAGCACGTCAAAGAGAAGATTGTTTCTCATTGAAATGTACTACAAGCGACCCTACAAACTATACTGCCGATGCAGCGTGGTACTTGTCCCCCTTTCCTTTAGGGTGTCGCTGCACTGAAGCGGAAGGTGACATGGTGCGCTTTCGGTGCTCCATTCGCTAAATGGCTCATCGACTGCAACTACGGTCCATCTTGAGGTCAACATTCGCGGACCCGTAGGCCTCCGTGCCTACAGTGGCGCAATCTGCTCCGAGAGTTGGACATTTCGTAGCCAAGCGGCCAAGCGGTGCTTTGAAATCGCCGCCGCTACCGCGCCGCTGGGTTCCATCCGAGAAACAAAGGAAAGTTTAGTAGGGTACGTTGTTGGGCTCGTTGGTTCATCCTAGTAAAACATATAAAATAGCGAAAAAAAGACAAGGACAAGAAGTATACAGGACAGGCGCTTGTTGAAGCTCTAGACGACGATGTATTTTTTTATTACTAATGCAATAAAAACGAAATATCTCACAGTACGTAGGATTAGTCTTGACAACATACAAGAAATATACTCCCGCAACTTTTCCCATTTAGACCAATTATTGACACAATTGGCTCTGAACCGTTTTCGTTGAACCTGTAACCGCCACATCAGATTATGGTTTCGCTCCGGTTCGGGTTCATTATGAAGCGTTCGATTTCGGTTTCGGTTTTGTTCCGGTTCGGTCAAAACAAACGGTTTTGATCCGGTTTTCGGTTCATGTTCGGGTTCGGTTCGGCACCCTGCTATAGACCTCTTGCTAAATTACCGAAGCATCCAGGAGAATGCAGGGAATGGTGTTCCACGCGCCGCACACGCCGGCCCCATACAAAAATGGTCTATGGTCGTCTATGGAAAATTATATGGCAGGCTATCACCCCCTACGGCCCTCTATGGTCGACCATAGAAGTCCATAAAGACACCTACAGCCAGGTATAGAAAAATCTATGGCTCTGTGTCTAAAGACTGAGAACCAATAAATTTTCTTTACCCGCCTATAGAAAATTCTATGGCCACATGTCTAAAGACTGGGAACCAATACATTTTCTTTAACCATCTATAGAAAATTTGATGGCCTGATTCTAAAGACAGGGAACGAATAGCATGTCTTTAGACGCCTATAGAAAATAATATGGCCCCATGTCTAAAGACAGGGAACCAATAAATGTTCTACACCCGCCTATAGAAAATTCTTTGGCCCCGAGATAAAAGACTAGAAACCAATAAATATTCTTTACCCGTCTATAGAAAAGTTTATGGCCACGAGTCTAAAGACTAAGAACCAATAAATTGTCTTTCCATGGCTATAGAGAGTCACTATCGGCGCTTACTTTTTAGTAAAAACACTCCACGTTAGAAAATTAAATCAATACTAAATTTCTGTAATGCCGGTGACAAACCATGACCCAGGATATGTTCTTTGCTGTTGCAACGAGTAGTGAAAACTAATAATATTGTTTGTTTGAAAAATTCATTAAAATACTTGTGCAACAATTAAAATGAATAATTACCCCCCAAAAGTGAAAATAAATTACACTGGCGCCGAACACTGCAATCAAGCGATAGCTTGATTGCAATCTTCAGCACCAGTGTACTGCATGTCAATCACTGTATTGTCAAAGTGATTCACCAAACGTATTAAAAATATATTTAATAAATTTTAGTTAATTAGCCTAATGATCTACATTTGCTTTTTTCAGGGTGTTGAATTAAGAGATGGGGGCTATTTCAAGTGAGAATTCAAATAATGTATTAAGTACGAGTAATATTTGCTCCGCCTCTCCGTGTTTTTTGCGACAAATGATGGGTCACCGTCAAAGTCGGATTCAAAAATTAGGCTGCCATATATACAGCTAGTACGAACATAGCATATGTAGAGTCACTGCGTTGCTGCTGTTGTGTGGGGTAGTGTCCTGTGTCGCTGCGTTGTTGCTGTTGTGTGGGGTAGTGTCCTGCTTGTGTTCTGTGTATTCTGTGGGTTCAGAGACATATGTATATCTGCCATGTAGCGCTCACAAGTCGGGGGAACTTAAAGAAACATTTTTTTTTAGAGTTTGCTGGCTAAAGAGAGCCCTAGGGTAAGCCATAAACAAGTATTTAGCCAACCATTAGAAAAGCTGAAGAGCGCTATGGCTGGACAGCGATAGAGCCATAGACAAACCTAAAGAGGCCCATAAAGGCGACCATACAAAATGCTAGAGACAGCCATAGAAAATGCTTTAGCTAACTGGGCCAAATAGCTAAAGCCGACCATACAAAGAATTTTCTATAGCCGACCATAGGACATTTTTGTATGGGGCGTCTGCAGCAATAACTGTTCTAAAGCAAAAACCTTAAACAAATGGCATCTTCCACACGTGTTCGTCGGCGATTTATTTTGGTTATTTATTTTGAATATTTACACGAGAAAGGCGTGCATGTGAGGCGCGTGCGGCGGTGCGAGCGTGGCGTTTTTAGTCACTGCCAAAGCCTGGCAGTTCGGCGACGGAGCCATAGAGTGCCCGGTCGCAGATTTGGAGCGCGAGGATTTAGTAGCACAGAGCAGAGCCGTATATTAGGAGAGTTTGGACAATAGGCGGAGCAAAGGCCGCCGCCAGCGCCGAATATTCCCCCCACGCTTAAAGCGTAAACTAAATTTGTGACACAGCGTCGACCAATCAGGAGACCTCTACTCCATCTCACAAATGTCGACAGTGAAGACAAAGGCACAGGCGCGTGAGCCTAGCTCAGCGAAACGCTATTGTTTGTACGAGACCTCGTGCATAGGAGGCACTTTCCAAAGCCACGCGCTCGTGCCCATGCCTTTGTCTGCACTGCTAGAACAGCGTCCTGAGACTGGCTGAAAGAAAGCAGTGCAAAGGGTGGGGTGCGCAAGCGTCTTGAGACGCGGAGTTCCGCTCGGCACGGCTCAAATTATACTTCGTTTCACTTTACCTGCGAGCGAAGCCAAAGCTAGAAGCGCGAGACCAGCGCTTTTTGCATTTCTCCCCAGCTCGCGCGCTCGAGCAAAGCCTGAACGCACGGAGCTTCCGTGCTCGCGCTTCCAGTTTTGCCTTCGCTCGCACATAAGGTGAAACGAAGTATAGTCGTGGCACAAATTTAGAGCACGCGACCACCGCTAGGGGCTGTTTCGCGGCCTGTGGTTGGCCCGAGATGCTCGCCTATTCAAACCAATGTATGGCCAAACTCTCTCAATAAACGGCTCTGGCACAGAGCATCAGAGAACCATTTCTCGGGGAACCTGGACGTCAGCGCACAGCTTTTGCAGCGGCAAGGACCGGAAATACACTTGTTCTCTCGGGAGAAGTGTGTTTCGGCGTCTCGCCGCAGTGGGGCGCCAGTCACGTGGCTCTCCTCTCATTCGTTCTCTACCGCTCCACGTTTTTCATTTCGGCGGCCACTTCTCGTGGCGATTCGCCAGGCTTTGTCAGTATTTAGGAGGCTGTGTCACTGCACACGAAAACTCCACGGAACCCGAGCCATAAACAGCTTCGCTGTAAAACGAATCGCCCCAGTCGAATATCTCATTTGCATTCCCGCTCGCCGTGAGCCGTGGTTGCTAAAACATTGCCTTCCGTCGCTAAAGAAAAAAACACAGGATGAATGGAGAGGAGAATTATCATGGATATTCTCATCCAAGATACGGTTGATGCCAATTACAATAATGGCTTCCTTGCAGATTACGTTCCTAGAGCAGAAACAGCGGCATCATGTGATCCGAAACTCTTTTGGGGTAGATGGCTGTATGTGCTCTTACTCCACCTCCCCCCCCCCCCCCCAATCCCCCGGTGGTTTTGGATTCTGTATTGTTGTTTGGGTTTTGTACACCGACCACAACGAGACGGGCGCGAATTCCTTCACTAAAGGCTTCATGTCTGCTTATATCGATTATGCACTCTCTCAAACTCTCAAACAGCTCAAAACAAATTGACATTAATACCTTTTTGTTCTCTTACGAAGCTTTCGGAATGCAATTCGATAAGGCCGCCCAGTTTGCGTCGGTTTTAATGAAATGAGGTTAGCAGACAGTATAATTATCTTCAGCCTTTAGCGTGGAAGCATTCTGGACTTTTGAATTCCTTAACATATTGTTACAATTAAAAAGAAAGTCAAAACGAACAAGAGATTCTTAATTTTTTGTAATGTAAATTAGTGAGTGTAAAACTTTTGTCGGCCCTCAACACATTGTATGTTTTTTGTGCACATACAAACCCTTTATAACGTCACCCCAATAAACGACCTGTCCACCACTCTGCGTGGCCACAGCTGGCCTCTCTAGGGAGCGTCGATCAATTCAGAGTGAAGAACAAAAATCAATATAATTTAAGCTTGATCTAAATCTTGAAATCAATCACATTTTAAATTTGATTAATATTAGGCCAACATTGTATCAAAACATTTCCCGCAAAAAAAGTAATTTTTTTTAATATTTACTTTTGTGAATTATTTAATGCTTTCTATGTGTATCTTCTTTGTATTTAAATCAAGTCATTAAAGGGGCCCTGCAATCATACTTAAGCGTCTACCTTTTTTGCGGTTTCCACGTCTCTTGAAGTTCGGGCAAGCCAGCGGGCACGGAGAGAGTAACTAAATATCAGTGCGTCATATTTTAACCGGACGACGCGGAAACCTCCTCCACCGACGAGGGCGACCCGCGGTACCGAAAGCGCGCAAAATGTGACGTCTTTGGTCCTGGGCTTACTACTGGTCAGAGCCGCTAAAAGCTTCTTTTTAGTCGAAATACAAAATATAAGTGGCGCGAACCGTTTCAATTATTTATAAAAGTAGTTTTTGTTCAGTATTTTAGATCAGAAAAGAAACGAATGCAGTTTATAAAGTATGGAAACAAGAAACGACCCGTCGACATACCCGCCACCAAGCGGTGGAAAAGGCAGCGCATACAAAAAAGGAGTAGTGGGATCAGGCGCCGACACGGAAAGGTCCCGGATGTACGCGGCGGCGCCGCGGTCGTATGGACAGGAGGATCCGACCGGCTCCGAGCGTTCTGAAGGCCTTCAGTGAGAAGCTTGTCTTGCGGTTTGACCGTTTCGCGGTATGGCAGCGCGAATTGGCTCCCATTCTGAACTGATCTTTACCCCGTGTTTGCTGTCGTTTCTGGCCAATGAAGTGTAATGCCGAATTAGTGTTTAATCGCGCAGCAAATGCAATGAGAGCCGCTCTGGCCGCCCGCTGCATACAGCCTATCCAGAACATGCTTTAGTGGCGCCCTCTCGAGCCGTCGACACGGAGTGCGGCAGCCGTGAGCGCTCGCGATGAGCCCACTACCCCTGCTCTAGTTCACGGCCACTCAAGCAACCAAGGACGTCATGAAGGAGGTTATTTTTTGCTTGTTTTTGTAATTTTAATTTGCCTATAACTTTTAAAATAAAGCGAATATCGAGAAAAGAGAAGTTTCACTAAGTTACTACGTTCAGTGCGCTCAGGTTCGGTGCATATTAAGAACCAGTAAAAAAGTCCTTGCAGGACCCCTTTAAGGAAAATGTTTAAATCAGGCTGAAGACGAGCAAAATTTAATGTTATTTTAAGCTGGTTGGAGCTGCAGCCTTGAGCTTGATTTATACATTCAACTTCGTTCACCAGTCACGTAACGTCCTTGTTGAATGTTAAAGGAGCAGAAGACGGCCGACAGCTGGAGTGCGTGTGTTTGGGCTACAAACAGAAGACCAAGGAGAAGATATGGCGGCTCAGGCTACATCAAATGCTGCTACCGAATGTAAATACTTTATATAAACTCTTCTGTTATAGCTCCGAGGCAGGTCGTACTCAGGTTTATTATATTCCACACTGGTTCCAAAACCCTGCATTAAAGGGCTCTGAAAAAAAAAAATTTAACAGACTGGTTGAGACACGATTGTTTAAGTTTACGAGAAAAACAAATATTGTTAGAGCAACATTGACGGCGCGATATTTATTTCAAATTCTGCGCGCAAACTTATTCACGTCACTGAATGGTCATATACTCTTTCCACCTTAACGAGATGATCATACACTCTCTCCACCTCAACGTGATGGCCAAGCCGGTACAGCTCTCCTTCACGCGCTTCAAATGCCGAGAAAGAAAACAAGTGAAAAGGAGGTGACTACCCAATAATTTGCGTCTCGCGCCGTCAATATTGCCCAAATTTTCTTTTTCTTTCGCGTAAGATTAGTTTTTTGACACACATGTCCCACCCAAACTGTTAAAAAAAAACATTTTTTTTAGACGCCCTTTAAGCAGTCCGACCTTCCCTCCGACCGTTTACCAACCGAACGCGTACAGACGGACCGTCCGCCGACCATCCGCCTACCAACCCACCACAGAGCGTCACCTGACACAACCGACCCATCGATCGCGTATCGACCTACCGACATACCATGAAGCTACCTGCCTATTAACCGCCCGCTATTCTATTGCCACACAAACTGATTTGTCCAGATGGAGCGCTTCATAAAAGCGAGAAATATAATGCGAACCTTCAAAAACTTAAGCTTTGGCGGGCTACGTGATGTGCTGCAATGGTCCAACCGAGTGTCCATAGATATCTAGAAGTCCCGTTTGACTTTAACATCAATCAGAAGATTTTGAAAGTTACAACGAGCAGCAACAGCATATTGACCTGAGGTGAAGGAAATAGCGAAGTTCGACTGAAACACGGGATTGACACTGTATCATGCGTGCGTAGCAATGGGGGACGATTTTATCAGTCTCTGCTCCACGAATATTTGCTACCACAATATTGTCACTTCATGAGGCAGACTAGGTACAAGCTGCGCAAACATATGCACCCCCCCCCCCCTTCAATCAACGTGCACCTTGAAGAAGGACGAAAGTACAATATTCGACAAACCCATACGACTCCCAAACATACGACCGACGACTTCCTATCCGACTACCTCTGAATCGACCACTCCCGAAACGACTACTCCGAAATTGATTACTTCAGTGGCGAATACTTACAAATTGTCCGTTTTTGATGGCGATACGACGACTCCCCGATCGACGACTTTCGAGCCGACGACTCCCAAATCGACAATTTTCGAACCGGCAACCACCGAACCGACGACCATTAAACCGTCAACCTCCGAACCGATGACCTTCGAACCGAACACCTTCAAACCGAAAACCTCTGAACCACGCACTAGAAAAAACTGAGGGGAAAGGGTCTGCTTTTGGGATGAGCCACACTTCGGGAGGTACCAAAGTTTTCTACAACAGAGGAAGACTCAACGTCGCTGTGTCCCAACGCAAATGGGGTGTTCCATAACGCGTGATATTTACGGATTCCACCAAAGGTTCTACTGTTGTACTGTCCAAGCAGATATCGCACAGACTGGATTATATACGACCGCGGGAAAACGAAAGCGCTACCATGTTCCAATAGTCCGCGCACCGATCTTAGCCTTCCCTGGGCGGCGGGAGGTGTTCAATGTTAAAAGAGCAGTAGACAGTCGAATGCTCGAGCGCGTGTCTTTGGGCTACGAAGAGAAGACGAACAAGACTAGATGGCGGCTTAGGCGACATCAAATGCTACCCAATGTAAATTCGTAATATAAACTCCACTGTTATCGCTCCGAGGTCCATCGTAATCCTGTTTATTATAATAGAGTCCTACTGAAAAAAAGCCGGAACGTAAAAGAAAGAAACGAAAGCTAGAAAAGTAATGTCCTGCTGCAATCTAGTGAGGACTCTAACAAAAAAGATGACAAAGATTTTTAACTAACAAAATTTATGTTGTTTCTGTTCCAGTGTGCCGGGGATTACACCGATAACAAAGTTGTTACTTGAACTGTACATTAAATTTACAGTAATCTTTTTACCATTGTTACCAGTGATTTGATCAATCGACTGTCATATTTAAAAATACACCGAGTGTTAAAAAATCTAGATTTGCAGGCTAAATGACTTATATAAAATTATTCTGTATCAAATTTAAAAAAAAAAAAAAAGATTTAAACACATTACCTGAGTCACGTGATCTGTTTTGTAGCATTTTTTTTTCCGACTCTGAATGAAAGTAATTAATATTTGCGTTTTGTCCAAATGCGCATACACATTTCCACCTTGATCGAAGCTCTACTCTCAAATAAAAGTAGTAGACGACAAGAAAACATCATTGAGATTCAAAGAGCTTACGTTGACATGTGCGCTTGCGCTCGCAAAATGTCAGCCAAAAGTAAACGAGATGTCAAGTGGCCCTTTCAAAACGAAACCTATCAGCTGCGAGACAAGATGCCGTAACTTCCGGAGGGCCATCGACGATGAATCAGCTGAATCGATTCGGTGATTCGCTTTTGTGGAAACGCGAGATACAGGCAACTCAATGATCGATGGGAGCAATTCGACGACCTCGAGCAATACCAAATAGAAAATAAGGCCTGAGCCTCGCTTCCCCTAACCAGATGTCACCACTAGTTGATCTACGCAGTACGACCAGTCATGCGTCAGTATATCACTGCCATTGCGTGCCGCATCGCCCCACAGAAAGCGCGGCGTCAAGACGTTCGCGTCTGTCGGTTTTCGACGTACTCTCGTGAAGATTCAGCGTGCTCGCCGGTTGGGGCATTTCGGAGGGCCACTAACGATGACGTCCTGCACGGGCCTTGTCTTTTAGGTGGGATTGCCTCAAGACGACTCCTTCCTTAACCGAAAGCGAGGATTGGATTCGGATCTGTACGAGTTTTCGAAACGCATAATCAAATTATATGAATACTGCGGACATAAAAATAAAGCAGTAGCCAAACTTGGTAGGAAGGAATTGAGGAAGGGATTTTCGGGGGAGCCTAAGAAGGGCAGCAAACCCTTTAATGAGTGACTGACTCATAAAAGTATTGGCAACGACTATCAGGCTTTGGAAATAGCCGAATGAATAAAGAAATAATCATGAAACTTTAATGTCACACCTGACTTTCTGACCGAAGTCGAGCATTGCTGGTTTCTGCAGGATATCAATGTGGCAGTTCAGAAGTTTGTACGAGGGCCCAGCAAATCGCGTCATGTGGAAAATTACGATCGATATTTTTCTAGAAATGTTTGTAACACGGATGTTAGAATGATGCGCCATTTGTAACAAAGAACAGCCACCTTGCTATTTCCTTTTTTATGTTATTTTCATACTGAGTCATTTTCCTTAAATCAGACTCTAGCAAGGTGAAGTAAACGCAAAGCGAAGCATTAAAAAAAAAAAACTGCAATGGGAAGTAAATGCAAATTAAACGCAAAACAAGTGCCCCTTAACGAAAGTTGCAAAAATTTGTGTTTATGTGAAGTGATTCACCTAAACACCGAAACAAAAAGAAAAGAACTCGGTCGGGGAAACAAAAGCGGTATATTCGTGTCATAGACGGGCGTTTGTAATATCAATACGTTTTTTTTCTTATGTTTTTATTCACGTTTGACGACACTAGTTACTAAATGACCTGTAAAATGATGCAGTTTTTTTTTTTTTTTCTTACGGATTGTATTATTTTTAAATGCTGAAGAACAACGCTAGGCATTTGTTTGCTGGATAGCTCGAAGACGTCAGCTCGAATTCTCTGTCAAGCCACAGTGTGTATCTTTCTTTCTTTAAATGCTGGTTGCCGCGGGGCGGCCTATCTTTTCAGTGATGGACATCCTCACAGTGTTCAGAATAGTGCGTGCTGCGAGCTGACACTAGGCAGCTCGCAGTAATGAGAAAGGTTTACGCAGCTGCGAACGTTTTCATCGGTTGAAGCATAAAAAAGAAGTGCATGACGATGCACATATTTTGCTTCTTACAACAAAAAAAAAGCTAAGGGGTCCTCGCTTGCGATGCTTCATCGTAATTATAGTAAACTTGAAAATCGCATACGTTTATTGACATTGTTGCGTTCCTTCGGCTGTGTTAGGTCATGACAGATCAAGTTCTAGCATTAATGTGTACGACTTTCCTAATGCGCCCGCTCAATAGAAATGAAGTGGCCAATGCAGCACAAGGTATATTTAAGGTATATTCCCGTTTCCACATACCATGCAGAATTGATTACACTAACTCCCACCCGTTCAACGTCCATTCGGAGAAGAGAACTGGCGGGAGTGAGCACAAATACTCTAGATTCTAGTTGTTGTCTTAGAGGCAATGAGACTAATCACAGCGCCGGATTAACGGGGAATTATTATTACTACCTATCTGTCTGCGTTAGCAGTAGCTTGTTAAAAAAAAAAACGCCATAAGAAACGTTGCTCGTAGTTGCTCAAGTGGGAATCAAAAGGAGCCTGCACCAGATAAAGGTATGGCCTAATTGGCCATTCTCGCTTGGAAATAACGAGTCTCTAATAGAGTTAAGCGTTGCTAAATAATTGATTCCTCGGTAACATAAATCTCACCTTAGGAATCCCTCCGAGGAAACCGCAAGGGGAACACTCTGCAGAGCCAAATAAGAGGCCTATCTTGTTCCGTCCGTACTGAGAGCCAAACTTTTGAATTTACATGAATCGTGGAGAATACAGCGAAAGTGTAAAAGCTTCTTCGTGCGTTCGGCACTTTAGCATGTGCGTGGTAGAACTTGTTTAAATGAAATACTGCGTTCTTGTGCGGTTTTAAGTGTTCGCAGAGTCTCAAGGACCTGTGTGCACCTTCCCTGCTTGGTTCTGTGTCGCTAGTATGGCGTGAGCTGAAATAATGTCCGAAACCACTCCCGTTGTTCTCCCGAGCCGCCGTATTGCGCTGTGTGCATGACGTAGCAGTACATAATAATATTATAATGACTAAATCACCGAAACATGGCGTCAAATGTTGAGAATAGAAAGATTCAAGAGTATTTATGTAGAATCTGAAGAATGCTGATAGGGAGGATCTCAGACCTAACTCTTGAAAACAAATGGTTGGGTGAGTTACGTATTCACCCTGCTTCTGCTTTTACTTGTCTTTTCGCTCAAATGCTGTTCGGGCTGTCGACTGTTACTCTCAGTTTTTTTTTGTTTTTTTTTTCAACTTGAGGTGATCGATTCTGGGTCCTCCTATGTCTTTGTTCTTCATAAATTATATAACGTCTTGAGTCAGACATGCTGAGCTGTTTGAATTTGCTTATGACATTAAGATGTTTAAAGTGTAAATTCTCTTATCAACTGTGATACCATACCGCATGATGTCTCACGCATTTCAGAATTGTAAACATAATCACTTACTGCTTAATTCAATGGAAACAAATGATATATCCTTGTGCAGCGGGCATGCTACCTTAGAATTTTTGTAGAATCTTTATGAAAAACCGATGCAACGAGTATTTTTGGGAGCGATCTTGGCGTGTTCATTGATTGTGCTTTAACTTTCAAAAAGCATGTTTCTTTTGTAGTGGGCAGTGCAATGCGGGTGTTAGGAATCATATCGATTTCGACGCATGCATTTTAGAGAGCCCCGTTGCTTGATACAACATTTAAATTATTTAGTTATCTCAAGGCTTGAATTTGCGTTTTTTGGTTTGGAATTCATTATCGCTAGCTCAAGTTTTACCCATTAAACACGCCCAGAAAAAAATTATTCGTATTGTTTACAACAAATCAATTGGACGGCGCATTTAATATAATTACAAAAATTTACTAACACGATTTTCGTTTAAGCCATTTTTGAGAAGAATAAACGTTCGTAATATAGTTTTTTTTTTTTTTGTACACAGGATTGTGAATGTTATAATTGATTCCTCTCAACTTCTTAGCAGAGTTTATTTCTACGTTGCTTTTTTCCCTACAAGGCATTTGATTTGTTTCGACTTTCGTTCATTATATGTACTCTCACCACTCTCTCGTGAAGAGACGCTACATAACACCATTGTGCCATCTCGCATTGTCATATGTACTACTCCCATCTCAAGGTATCGCCATCAGCTGAATGAGCTTGTGCTCACATTATAGTTTTTTTCTCTTTTTTTCTCGTTTGCAATTCTGTTTAGTACTAGGTCTTTGTTAGTGAATTTAGTGCTTGATTGCTTTTTTCTGCTTTGTGTTTGCGTTGGTGCACCCAAGAGAAGGCTGTCTGGTCGTTGTGGGGCAACAGAAAATGGAGCATAGTCGTAATAAAGTGAATAAAAGAAGTCGAATTGTACGCATGGGCGTCTAATTGCTTTTTTTTCGTATTCAAATAGAGTTTTAGTATTTCGTATAGGAGCAAACGCAAACACTTTGTGTTTACCTAAGCGTTCCGTGCTCCACGCTGTGCATACGCGCCATAGACATGCGTTAATCCGCAACGCAGTTTGGGTTCTAACGCACAGGCAGTATGGAACACGCAACGCTGAAGCAAACGCACAGTGTTTGTTTTCACTAGAGGTGACGCAGGAAAGAAGTCGAATATTGAATTTACTGCTGAAACGAGAAGGAATATGCAGTTGTCAAGCGTAAAAGATATTTAACTCACGGGTCTTATCTAGAAAGATTTGTACTTATATTATCGTACCTTGTTTTTGGTCCCTGCTGAACATGAGACACTTTTCTTTTGATATACATTAGCGTAACACAAATCAATAAATGTAATTGTTTACAAGAATGCAGGGCACGTCATAATGGTGTAGACTTGAAAGTAGGCTCGTTCAATTTACCTGCACCTGTACAGAAACGTGTAGGGCGGTGCACTTCTGGCCGTATCACAAAACACATACGGGAAGTACACTGCCCTACACTTTTTTGTGCCGGTGTAGGAGGTGCGAGTAAATCGAACGAGCCTACTATTTGACGGCTGCATTCACGACTCTAAAAAGTTCAAAAATCGAAGTATTTGCTTTTTGTTTTTCACTTTGAACGAAGGCCTAATTTTGTCCGGTCCTGATTTTGCTACAGAATTGCGGCTACGTCGCTATACAAAATGCAAACTAATGCTTCTAGGGCATTTAAGACCACTCGCAAGAATCGGTTTCTCAATGCATCGCGCTGCAATTTACTACAAATGTGCGCACAGGAGATGGAAGTTTACAGGGGAAAAAAAACCAAGGAATGAACTTACTTTGTTAGTGAGTAAACAACAAAACAAAATCTTTTCTGGGCAATCTATGCCGCCACTACGCATGTGATGAACGCGTAGAGAGAAGTTCTGGCGACGTGCAGATGGCGCACGTCGCGTCGAAGGAGCGCCGCCCGATTCGGGTTGATATTGCGGACGATCTCGCAAAAGAACCTGAATTCGCTGGCGCTCCCTCGACGCGACGTACGCCATCTATTGGCAGAACTTTTCTCTACGCGTGCATCGTATGCGAAGTGCCGGCGTAGATTACCCAGAACAGGTTTCTGTTCCCTTTCTTTTAAACGAGGTAAGTTAATTTCTTGATATGTTTTTTTTATTACAGTAAACTTCCACCACCTGCCTGTAGTAAATTGTAGCGCGATACGTTGAAAGACTAATTTTTACGTGCCGTCTAAAGTACCTTAGAACCGTTAGTTTAAATAATGTAAACCACAAACTTGCTTAAAAAAAGAGTTTCGTTTCTTTTGTTTAATATTCATTGTCACGCAGGGTGTGGAACATTCAGTTTTCGTTTCTTGCTCCGATATTGGTTCTTCGGCGTTTTCATGGTCTAAAGGCGCAATCTGATTGGCTGCGGAGCAATTACAAGATCCTCGGGGCTCGCCACGCTCCGCGTTCTCTAAACTGTCGGTGACTCTACTTGATATGACAACGAACGGAAATAAAATGCTTTCAGTCACCTAATATACTTTTTCTTTTTTAGGTTGGCGGTTGCTGGGGGGGGGGGGGGGGGGGGTGTAACAAAAGTGGGGCTGATATTGTGTTGGCGTAGGTGACCACTCGTTCGGGTTCCTTGGACGGCTCTGAGTAAGCCTTTGTTCGCAAGAGTTGGAGACGGCGAGCGCTAAACTTCCGGCTTCGCCCAAATATTGACTCGGACAGGGCGCCAGAACTAAAGCCGGGAAAATTGACTTCCGGTGCCCACAATGAACGCGGGAGCAGCGCGCCGACGCCGAGGACCAGAGTGCCTAAATTTAAGAAGAGAGGGTGCAACTCAACCCATGAAGACCACTTGCAGCCTTGTACACGTTAAGAGAAAGAAAAAAAAAAGAGTAACCGATTACAATTGCAAGTATACTGTCGCTTAAAACGTATTCGATTAGATTACTCGATTACACAAGATAAAAGTATTCGCCGTTACTTGAAAAAGTAACCATTCGTGTTTCGATTACTTTAGATTTTCAAAAGGTCAGACGTTTCTGCCGGTTTGAAAACTTTTTTTCTTATTTTTTTAGTACAGCTCATTAATAGCTTAGAATCCCTGAACTATCACTGCATATATTCTTAGTGCACCAATTTGGGTAAACCATCACCCTGTCGGAGATTATAAGGTCGAGCATTTCTAGGCAGAAGTCTTGAGGAAACAAAGAACGTCATTAGAAAGGAGATTACTTCTAAAAAACGTATTTAAACGATCACAAAGTTACACCAAAATGTAATCGATTACGAGTAATTCTGTCACTCGTAATGAGTACCGTGTACAAGTCTGAGCATTTGCAATTTAATTAATGGGACGTCTCCCAGGGCGTACGCATGGCTAGCGCGCACGCGTCGCGTTGTCACGTAAAGCGGGCGGAAAGGCGGAGACCTTGCAGGGAACTGGAAACGCTTTCGTTCCCTCCTCGCAGCTCGTATTGCAACCAAACCACGTGACCCCCATCGGACAGTGGGAAACACTCTGAAATCGGGGCACTCTACCACGGACCGATAACGCACACCGCCTGGTTTTTGTTTCGACGTTCGACGCTTCCACCGGGAACGGAATACGTGAGCCGAGCCTGCTTTCGATGATGACACGTTGTTTACTCATGTCGCCCAATTTTTGTGGGTGTGGCCCCTTTGTTTTTTGTCTTTGTTTTTATTTTATTTTTCTTACAAGAGTTAAAGCTACGGACAATTGGTACTGCTTTTCTTTTGGAATTATCTTTTGTTTACTAAATGGTTCGATCGTTTTTGTATGTTTCGTTTTGTGGTATGAGCAGGAGCGGACTTTAGCATAAAGTAAGATTCTTTCAAACCTTTGCTTTTGCTTTCTAAATGTTTTTTTTTTTTTGTCCAGCGTGTTTGTTTCTTGTTGCCTTTTTTGTAGTGTGTTTTGTCTCGAATGAAGCTTTCTAGTCTTCCACGAGGCGTGAGCGGGATAGTGGATTTATTCTCGTTCTCATGGCGTTTCCAAACTCACATTTATTGGCGGGAATATCTATTGATTCTGGAATTGAACCCGGTGTAGGACGTTCTGTTGTAGGGCGTTTAGGTGTGGTCTTTTCAATGCACGGACATTTCAGTGCACGGACTTTTCGGTGCACAATCATTCAAAATCGCATTTATTTTTTTTTAAGTTATAAGCACTATTTTAGCTAGAAATAATTTTTTTTCGCACTTTGTAAGTTTGTAGACTTGGTCATCCATTTACGGTCATTTACTAATATAGGATCTAAGTGACTTTGTTGTGCGCAGCACCATCTTGCGGGAGGACTGGATATGTTGGACGTTATGTTTAATTTGACGGTGTTTCTTTTCCAACGTACGCACTAGACGCATCAGATCGTGTTTTCACGTTGGGTCGATACAGTTGTTCTCGGCGACTTCTGTAAAGGTGTGGGCCTTATTATTGGTAATCTGTGTAGGAAAGGCCACAACAGCAAGACGCTTGAGATTGTTGAAAATCACCCGAGACATGTGGTGCGAGTAGTCCGTACGTTAGAAAAGAGACACCGACAAACGAACCATAACGTCCAACATCTCCAATCCTCACGCAGAATGGTATTGTGCCTAACAAAGTCACTTAGGTCCTATATCAGTAAGTGGCCGTAAATGAAAGGACTAAGTCTAGGAAAATATGAAGTGTGAAAAAATACATTTCTAGCTAATATAATGCTTATTACGTTTAGAGACAAAAAAAAACTTGTGATTTTGATTCGCCGTGCACCGAAATGTCCTCACACCGAAAAGTCCCACACCGAAATGTCCGTGCACCGAAAAGCTCGTGCACCGAAACGTCCGTACACCACAAAGTCCGTACACCAAAACGTTCGCACCAAAACGTCCTACACCGAAACACCCGACACCGAAAAGTCCTAGACCCGATTGAACCAATGCCGATATTCCTGAATTGATTCTTTCTCTCTTTTTTAGCGATAGGTTTCTATGTTTGATTTGAAAAGGTGTCTTCCCAAGTAGCACGCCAGCAGAACACCTAACTTGGCAGAAGCTTGGTAATCATCGGGGCCTAACCTAGGCCTAATACGTTTTTTTTTCTCCAATGCGTTAGCTAGTGCCACAATACTTCTCTTGTACGTTTTTTATGGCTTTTGTCGGGATCGCCACATAATTGTCAATGTTCCAGACTTCAGACCAACGACGCCACGTGTGAATTGAAGGACCAGCAGTAAAACATAAATCTGGCACTTGTTTGGAAATTTAGGTCAAATGTTGTCACATAAATATCGAACAGCAAGAAACAAAGTGCAACTCTGGCACCCGTTTGGCAATTTAAGGCCCAAAGGTGCCAGATGAAAGCCAAACTACCAGCTGTAAAGCCTAACTTTCGCACCTGCTTTGCAAATTGGGGTCAAGATTCACAGACTCTAGCCTAAAAAGGTAGAGCTTGGCTCTTTCTTAGTTCTGGCTTTTTAAGGCCCACAATTGCCGCACAGAACCCAAATGCTCGCACATAAAACTGCTCTACATGTGACATAACATTTTTTTTATAAAACTTACTAGTTTTAATGGCCAGGAGTTTCAGTCAACCTTATACATTATTATTTTTGAGCATAACGAGAATATACTGATCAGCGTTTTGAACCAAGCCAATTTTAGTCCGATTAAAGCTTGAAAGTTTTGGACGTTCGGAAGCCAGAATACGTCTTACGAAAAGAAGAAAAACAAAACAAACTGTTCCTATTAAAGTCAAATATGGGCAACTGCTTCGATGAGAGCAGGCTCGCTTACTTGATAAAAATCTGCTTTGCTCCTCCTGCTGCTTAATAAACAGAAGATTGTGAGGTCTTTTTGTGATACCGCATCTCCAGTTTCAACAAATTATTTCTAAAACAAAAAAAAAACAGAAGACACTAGTCGGTAAATGATAAGCTGTCTTTTGGTGATACCGCATCTACCGTTTCAAGAAATCCTTTACTAAAACAAAACAAAAAAACACAAGAAGACACTAGTCGGTTTATAAGCTGTCTTTTCGGATACCGAATCTCCAGTTTCAACAAATCATTTACTAAACCGGAAAAACACGCAACAAAACACTAGTCAGTATATGATAAGCTGTTTTTTTTTGTGATACCGCAACTCCAGTTTCACCAAATCTTAGACATAAAAAAGGCAACATTGGCCGGTATGTGATAAGCTTTCAAGATTTTACGGGAATGAAAATATATGAAATGACACAATGAGGTTATTCTAACTGGGAGCTGTAGAAGCGCAAGTCTTCTTTCTGTGTTCCCACTTGTTTCGTGGTTCGTTCCTCCGTGTTCTTATCGGCCAATGCAGCAATCTCATTGGTTCTTGAGCGATAATAAGATGCTCGCCACACCCTGCGTTCTTAAGCTGTTTCGGGCTTTATTTTATTTGTTTGTTTATTTTACAAACTGCCGGCCGTGGCAGGGAGGAACTCACGTTTAACAAAATAATATACTGTAAACGACGAAATTTTCGCGAGGACCTAATTTTCGCGAATTTCGCGAATCGCCTACAATTCGCGAAAAATACGTCCCGCGAACAATTCCGACAATATGTGAACGCTACGGAAGCTACACTCGATTCGCAAAAATTAGAACCCGCGAATAATTTCAAACTGTCAGCTTTGGTCCAATTCGCGAAAATTGGAACCCGCGAAAATTAACTCGTTTACAGTAGTTGATACATCCAATAAAGCATTAAACGACAGAATCTCTACAATATTACATACAAAACGCGCCCGGAGCGCGAGAAAGAAATGAGAAGGACGAAATGCACGTAAAACGTGAAAGATAACAAATTTAGTAATAACGAAAACTTGACAACAATAATCGAAGGTACGCGCTGTGTACACTACCATGCTGCACACGATATATACATATGTAACTTCAAAGAGAGGGAGCAAAAAGGAAATAACATCGAGGCGATATGCTCCCATTTTAACCACTGTCCTCAAGCATCGAAACATTATATTTTGTGCACACGAGATATATTCAATAAAAACGATTTACATTAAAAACTCATGCTTGGATGGAACAGAGCGGATATACAGATACTCTCACAGGCAGACAAGAAGGAAACCGACTCGCAGCGCTGACTAACAAATCAGTTCCTATATTTCTTCTTCCTCAAATCTTCAACTTCTTCTCCTTCGCCGTTATTTAGAAAATTTTAAATTTTACACAGCAGAAACCAAATGGCCAATAAACAGTAATAAATAACTAATAATTAAATAATTAAATGACAACTAAAGAAATAATATTAAAAAAATAAATAAAAAAAATTAAATTAAAAAGTAAAATGAAACGAAAAATTCCCCATCACTATTGATGCTTTGATGTTATCTCGAGATAATCCAATTCTTTCTTTTATAAACCTAAGGATGGGACACTGACACATTGTGTCTCCAACCTGGTTATTTTTTCAGCTTCGATGATCTCTCGTGTCAGCTGATTACCACTTCTGGCAATAACAGTGCAGTTACTCAGGTCCGCTGAACACCCGCGATCCCGGCAATGGATGCCTAGATTCCCTGATATTACTCTGTTTATGTTATAGTAATGCTCACGTAACCGGCCATTGAGACACCTCCCGGTTTGCCCAACGTACTGTCTACCGCATGAGAGGGGAATTGCATAAACCACCCCTTCAGGGCATGGAACAAAACGGGTGTGATGATTTTGAACAGCCTGAGGTTCCATCGGAGAATGAGTTTACTTTTTTTACATAAACTAGTGAGCTTGTATGGAGCAGAAAATACTACGTTGACTTTTACGCGGTTGCCTTTCTTTTTAAGACCGTGAGAATTATGGTGAATATAAGGCACAACCGCTGGCCTTTGGTTTCGGTCCCTCTTCTTACATGGGATTAAATCACGATTTTTGATTTTCTGAAGGAGTTTTTTTGCGACAGATATTAATACGTGAATAGGGTACCCCCCTGACAGTAGCCTAGCTATCTGCGCGTCAAAGCTGTTTTTTACAGTATGCGGGCATGACTTTTTGATGGCATTCTTAAGGCATACGTTGACAACGCCCCTCTTAACTAATCTTGAGTGGGCCGATTGATAATAGAGGAGTGGCTTTTTCTTCCTCGGATCGTATGACCAAAAAGTATGATGAGAAATAAAAAAACAGTCTGAGGTCTAAGGACCTTATGAACTCTTCAACCGGAAGTTCATGGGTTATGTCCAAAGGATCCAGACAGTTCTTAAATATCGAGAGGACATTGGTTACAGTACTTGATATGTCCTTACCATCAGGCCAAGAAAATAAAAAACAAATCATCTACATAGCGGAACACTTTCACAACTTTTGAAGTGTCAAAGCGCCTTTGTAGAATTCTATCCTGATGTGCTAGGTATAGGCCACTAGGACGAGGCGCAATGCTGGATCCAATGCAAACACCTTTCGTTTGCCGGTAGATGTTTCCATCCCATGTTGTGAAAGTAGATTTCAGGTAGACTGTAAGCAATTCTAGAAAACTACTTTGGGACATTCCTGAAGCGTTTTGGAAAGCGATTATGCCGAAAGAGTCAATGCAGGTTTCAATGCACCTTAAAAGTCGTTCTTGGGGTATAGCATAATACAAGTCCTTGATGTCAATGAAGAAGGCCTTTAAGTCATTGTTGTTGTGTTCATTTAAGAATTTAACGACTTCATCTGAGTTGTTTAACAAGAAAGGATCGTCATCTGTTAGCCAGTTGAGCTTCTCTTGTAAAAATAAGGCGACAGACTTCTACTTCCTTCAGAAAATCTTCTAACTCCTTCAGAAAATCAAAAATCCCGATTTAATTCAATGTAAGAGAGACCGAAACCAAAGGCCAGTGGTTGTGCCTTATATTCACCATAATTCGCACGGTCTTAAAAAGAAAGGCAACCGCGTAAAAGTCAACGTAGTATTTTCTGCTCCATACAAGCTCTCTAGTTTATGTAAAAAAGTCAATTCACCCTCCGATGGAACCGTAGGCTGTACAAAAAAGCATCACATCCGTTTTGTTCCATGCTCTGAAGGAGTGCGGTAGACAGTACGTTGGGCGAACCGGGAGGTGTCTCAATGACCGGTTACGTGAACATTACTATAACATAAACAGAGTAATATCAGGGAATCTAGGCATCCATTTCCGGGATTGCGGGTGTTCAGCGGACCTGAGTAACTGCACTGTTATTGCCAGAAGTGGTAATCAGCTGGCACGAGATCATCGAAGCTGAAAAAATAATCAGTTTGGACAAACAATGTGTCAGTGTCCCATCCTTATCTTTATAAAAGAAAGAATTGGATTATCTCGAGATAACATCAAAGCACCAATAGTGATGGGGAATTTTTCGTTTAATTTTATTTTTAGAGCGCAGCTCTTAGGCGCCCGTTTCCGGCTTGAGCGGCGTCGCCGTCGCCGTCGCCGTCGGCGTCGGTGTCGCCGTCGGCGTAACCGCGCGGTGCATTATGGGACACGTGACGTCACTGATGACGTCATCGGCATCCGCATCGTCATCCTCATCATCACTTATGACGTCATCAGTGACGTCACCGATGACAACATCGGTGACGTCACTGATGACGTCATCGGCATCCGCATCGTCACTGATGACGTCATCAGTGACGTCACTGGCAGCCGCATCGTCATCATGATTGATGACGTCATCAGTGACGTCACTGATGACGTAATCGGCATTCGCATCGTCATCAACACTGATGACGTCATCAGTGACGTCACTGATGACGTCATCGGCAGCCGCATCGTCATCGTCATCATCACTCATGACGTCATCGTCACGTGACCCCCCAGGTCACGTGACCCCCCCCCCCCCCCCCCCGAGGTCACGCGACCCCCCCTCCCCCGTACCCTTCCCTCCTCCTCCTCAAGTGCTGCGCTCGATTTCGGCGTTACAGGGAGTTGTAAACGGCTTTCGTTTTTAATTTAAATTTTTATTTGTATTTATTTTAAATTTAATTTTTAATATTATTTCTTTAGTTGTCATTTAAATATTTAAATATTAGTTATTTAATAATGTTTATTGGCCATTTGGTTTCCGCTGTGTAAATAGTTAAAATGTTCTCATTAACGGCGAAGGAGAAGAAGTTGACGATTTGAGGAAGCAGAAATATAGGGACTGAGTTGGTAGTCAGCGCTGCGAGTCTGTTTCCTTCTTGTGTGCCTGTGAGAGTGACTGTATATCCGCGCTGTTCCATCCAAGCATATGAATTACCAACTAGCCCAAGCATTCGCATTTAAAATGTCGCTTCTTTTTCTTCTCGTTGCAGCCGCTCCGTATTTTGATGAGCATGCAATTTCAAAATAAACTTGAGGGATTCTTTTTTTTTCCAGCGAGAGTTTTAATACCTAAATTATTAAAAAACTGAAAATAACACAACTTTTTTTTTAATATCCTAATCTTTGAAAGTTGTTCCCTTTTCTGGGATTTAAAAAAATAGTGTCGATGCTATTTTTATGATTGGATAAGGGAAAGTTTTACTTCTTTATGCACAAAGACTCGGTGCAAAAAATAAACGAGCACTCTTAAAGACCAAAAAGGTACAACACCCTCAGCCGCTGCTTTAGCGTCCCGTTCCAACACTCGTTATTCGAAATTCGTACCGCGCAGAACAAATAGGGAGTTTTAGCGAGTCGTTTTTCAAACACACGGTTCCGAAATCACGAACGGTACAGCTGGTCCGTTCCGTGAAACCGTATGTGAAATTTGACATACTTTAGCGAATCGTGAACGTGTCGCGACCGTGTAAACGATGATGATGATAGTGCTTAACAGTGGCGCCATCTTCTAGTGAACATGTGAAAAATTCTACAACGTGTAAATCCGTGGCGGACACCGTGGTGGCGGCTCGTGTTTCCGGCGTACGACTGATGTAAAGAAGACGGCCGATGTAACATTTGCCGGTCGGAATTTCAAGAACTGCGAAGCTAGATGGAGTAAAAAGTATCTAAACGGCCGTAAAGGTATGTGTTGTGTCTCCGTCATCCTGAACTTGAACGATCGTTCACGTTGTGTGCTGTGGAACCAAATTATTTCGTCTGCTCGTGGTCGCCACGGCAGCTAATCTGCCTGCAGATCGCAAACATTTAGTAGCATGCGTAGTTTACAGCATTCACGATCGCATGCCATTGTGAGCAGTCCTCGAAATGATTTGGTTCAACCTCTCAAATGAAGCAGACTAACAGGACGGCAAATCTCCTGCCGCTGTCCTAAGCCTAACGCTTGGCTGGGTCGGCGAAGGCAGTCCGCCGAACCGACCGCCATCTTTTTTTCACCCGAGTCGTGAACGGTGCTGGCTGCGTTGCGGTGGACGACTCCAGCGGCCGGAATGGGAGGAAACGAACGAGAAGAGCCTCCCGACGTCCCGAACGACTCGCGCGCGCATGCGCAGTGGTGTCGCCGATGCGTTGGCGACACCGTGTGTGGAAACGACCTGCTAAAACTCCCTAATGGCTCTTAGGTGAAAAACGCTGTCGATTCAGCATGCGTTCGTTCTTACGCGAGACGGCGCGTTTGTCAAGCTGAAGCGCTGATCCTGACTCTCGTTGTGCCTCGCTCGGGGCCTGGCTGCGACTAACAGCTTTACCAGTACCAGTGACAAAGAACCCCCCCCCCCCCCACCGCCCCCCCCCCAAAAAAAAAAAGAAAGAAAAGAAGCCACCCATAGCACCTTTTTGTTTTCGTTTACCAATAGAAGGAAAGCGGGTTTGGCTCGAGGTAGGTCCATACTTCCACCGGAAACTTTAGTTGGATGCGCTTTTAAAAGTGGGCCGCTTTTAATAAAAAAAAATGTGTTCATTGATAAAAAATAGTTTGATTTATATATATATATATTTTTTTTTATTATGACCTTTCAGAAATTGGGTGCCAGGAAGTCACACGTCAATTGTTCGTTGATACTTACGGGCGATTTTCTGCGCCCCGTACGTGCATTTTAATTTCACAACGTAGAAGTCGTACATCAGTAACACTAACTGCCAAACTGAGGTGTCTTGCAATGAGAAGGCATTCGATTCGCGCGCAGCACGTAATCAAGCTCCTTCGCAATTTTAACGATTAGCGTACTCCAAGCAAGTTATTTTTAGAGGTAAAAGCTATAATTTAAAATGGGGAGATCTTCAAGCGATGATATTGTTTCTTAAGTATTACGTGCCATTATATTTTATTCTCATATGAAGCGTTCATTATATAAGCCTATAAACCAGGTTATGTCCCACTAACGAGTGACATATAGTTGGAAGAGCATTTCCCCCCTCCCCCTTCCCCTCCCCGATTCTAGCTTCTTCATTTTTAGACTATATCGGAATGGACTCGAGCTGCAGTCCTATTTCTTCGTAGCACAACTCATTCTTTTTTCCCCAACAAGTGGTCTGTCACACGTCTTCTCCGATATTTATTGTAATAACCTAAATTATCCTCGGTCGCGCCTTGTTATTTGGACCCGGGACACTTGGATTTCCTATATTTTTGTCGTATACACGGTATCCGCTCTGCATACGTCGTGTGCTCAAAAGAACATCCCGCCAGTTTTATTTGTGCCGTTAGGAATATTCCATGACCACTGCCAGGGTGAAAACCACAGGGCGTTCTCATCCTGGCTGCGCCTCTAGCTGGGCTCGTTTTCCCTCCAGAGTGCTTTGGAGCTGGGGGCTCGTGTGACGCCACGGTGTTATCGAAGCTTGGAAGCTCGCGCGGGAGTCCTGCCGTTCATATATTGTCCCTAACACTAATAACCAAATTATCGCCATTTAATAAGAATGAAAACTACTACTCTTTAAATTGACAATTTGTGCGCAACTGCGCTTCTCCAGAGGATAACATACGGTCACCAATCGACCCGTGTCTGTATAAATTTTCATTAACAGCGGAGCTTTTTCGACCATCGATATTGTTAAGAATGGAACCTTCGGCAACCTTCTTCCGAGTTTCAACGCTGCGGAAACGAGTCCCGAAACGAGTCCCGACGTGTTCAGGACTGACGCCCACCTGTCGAAGGCTGCCCAAAACGTGTCTCAACGCGTCCGTGACGTCAACGGGACGTGTGTGTGTGTGCGTGTGGGTTCGTGCGCTCCGGAAGGGGAGAGAGGCCTGGCCTAACTGCGGAGAACCTTGGCTATGACTCATTTCTGACTACGACGCGGCGGACCCAGCTGCAAAGCACGTGGCGGTCGCACCTGCTGCCCTGGCGGAGAGAGAGGGAGAAAACGGACCCCTATATAAGGCGGGGCGTGAGGCTGCTGAGTTGTTCTCTCGGATTTGACGACTGTATCGCTACCATGTAATTAAAACGTTCGTTACGTTACCAATTCTCCCACCTCCACTGGACCCCTGGGTTCTTCTCTTCGGGGAATGGTCGTCGTCACGAGCCAGGAAGCCTCCGGACGTGCGGCCTAAGCCCCGCCTCGAACAATATACTCGCTCACCATTCACAAACGTCGATACGTGAAGAAACGCGTCTTAGTAAAGACGTGCGCTAGTCATTTGTTAGCGCTTGTTCCGAGCTGACAACCTGCGCTTATCTAATGTTCTGCTTCTACACAAACTCGATTATAGTGAATAGAAGTTTAAAAGAAGCGCGGAGAAACGAGGAATATGAACAACACGGACGACAGGACAGGCGCTTCACACTCCTTCTAGTTTTCTGATTATAGTTTTTTTGTTTTATTTGGTGTACCTTTTGTGTCCGCGACGTTTTTCATACCCCACTTTCCCAGGTGATTGTTGCTCGTTGTCTATGTTTGCGTTTCAGAAACAAACATAAACATTCCCCGGTAGGAACCCTATATTGACTCGCTCAGTCCAAGATTGTTAATATTCTTTTTTTTGTTTTTGTTTTGTTTTTCTCGACTCGCAATTTTGCGAGCATATTGTTTGTTGCTTATTCGAAATTATAGTACTAAACTACAAACAAACAAAAAAAAACACGCACAGTTGAAGAAACAGCAAACAGAAACTGAGGCGAATTCCCTCCTCCGGTGCATGAACGACGAGCAGCAGGCAAAAAAAAAAAACCCTCGAAAGCCTACAATTTAGGTTTGCCACTACGGAGACGATATTTGTCATGCTTTCAACGAGGATCGAATGGCGTTTCCGTTCTCAGCACTGTTAACTCTGAAGGCCTCTCCTATATTTGACTATCACAACACTCTATCGCTCCTTCATCTTCGACATACGATTCACACTCCTTGTAAGTAAATTGTTTTTTGCTCTGTGTATGAAACGCATGTGCAGGCAGGAGGAAAATGGCGGGGGTCAGAATAGGCCCTAAAGCCGAGGTTACACCGTTACTACATTGTACAAAAGACAGTCTGCAGACACTAGAGAGTTTTAGGGAGCCGTTACGAACTGCGTATTTACGAGTCTTCTGTTGTAGCGCACACGCAGTGTGTACTGGAGGTCCCATCGTACCGTATCGGATGTGCTAAAACAGTTCCCTAAAACTCCCTAATAGAGAGGTTTAGCCTCTCTATTAGGGAGGGTGCCCATCCGATTCGGTACAATGGACCTTCCAGTACGAACTGCGTATATGCGAGTCTTCTGTTGCAGCGCACGCGCAGTGCGTACTGAAGGCCCCATCGTACCGTATCGGATGTGCTAAAACAGTTCCCTAAAACTCCGTAATAGAGAGGTTTAGCCTCTCTATTAGGGAGGGTGCCCATCCGATTCGGTACAATGGACCTTCCAGTACGAACTCCACATATGCGAGCCTTCTGATGCAGCGCACGCGCAGTGCGTACTGGAGGGCCCATCGTACCGTATCGGATGTGCTAAAACAGTTCCCTAAAACTCCGTAATAGAGAGGTTTAGCCTCTCTATTAGGGAGGGTGCCCATCCGATTCGGTACAATGGACCTTCCAGTACGAACTCCACATATGCGAGCCTTCTGATGCAGCGCACGCGCAGTGCGTACTGGAGGGCCCATCGTACCGTATCGGATGTGCGAAAACAGTTCCCTAAAACACCCTAATAGATCGAGAGCTTTAGCCTCTCTATTAAGGAGGGTGCCCATCCGAGTCGGTACAGTGGACCTTCCAGTACGAACCGCGTATATGCGAATCTTCTGATGCAGCGCACGCGCAGTGCGTACTGGAGGGCCCATCGTACCGTATCGAATGTGCAAAAACAGTTCCCTAAAACACCCTAATAGAGAGGTTTAGCTTCTCTATTAGGGAGGGTGCCCATCCGATTCGGTACAGTGGACCTTCCAGTACGAACTGTGTATATGCGAGTCTTCTGATGCAGCGCACGCGCAGTGCGTACTGGAGGGCCCATCGTATCGTATCGGATGTGCAAAAACAGTTCCCTAAAACTCCCTAATAGAGAGGTTTAGCCTCTCTATTAGGGAGGGTTCCCATCCGATTCGGTACAATGGACCTTCTAGTACGAACTGCTGCATATGCGAGTCTTCTGCGGTACCACATGCTCAGTTCGTGATACAGGAAAAGGCCAGGCGAAATTATAAGAAGGTATGAGATGTATTATGAACTTAGTAATACATCGGTGAGCATCTGATGTGGAATGTTTATTTCGAACCAAATTGTCCGTGATCAGCGCTAAAATTTGTTAAGTTGTTGTTTCTTTTGTGTTTATTTCAGTGAAGCTCTAACTTTCTGTTGATGTTTTCACTGTTGTGTAAATTGCATCATTATGCTACTTATCTTGCTATAGCGTTCTATTTTATAACTGGTTTTTCATATATGTAGTGCACATGTCATATTTTATTTTTGTATGATTTCTTGTGGTGCCTGCATCGCGACTGTTGGTTTAGGTGGCTCGGGGCTCGTCAAGCTGTTTTAGGGGCGAAGCTCCTTAGGGTCTAGCCTTGTCCGTCCGTCCGTCCTTCCGTCCGTGCTCACATCGATTGCCATCCCATCTGTCTTCTTAAAAAAAGAAAAATATGTTTGCGCAGTCGACAGGATTCGAACCTGTGCGGGGAGACCCCAATGGATTTCTAGTCCATCGCCTTAACCACTCGGCCACGACTGCGGGACGAGTAGGAACTCTGAGATGTGGTAGTTCTCTTTCTGACATGGACCGTTGACTTAAGCGGTGAAGATGCGTTCCCACGGCTTCCACCGGATCCAAGCTGATCTGCTAGAAGAACCACTGGCTCTGCATTTCACCGACCACAAAGCAGTAATAATCAAGTCGAAACGCAACCCGGAACTCAGCACTACCTATGAGCAATAAAAAAAATCTGCACCCTCAGCACTTCCTATGAACAATAAAATCAGTATCATCAGCACCACAAGAGCTTTGCCCCAATCAATATCATTCACCACGTGGAGATGTGATTTTTTTCACAGCGTTTTTGGCCTTGCTACCTTTGCAACATTGTTTTTGTTAGAAAAAATAAATATACTATAAGTATTATAAATTTAGAAATATAAATCATTGTTTGTTTTATCAGCCGGGTTGCACAGGTCTGTGTTTTTCCCGTGTGAGATATAGAACTAACGTATCTAATTGATACATGTTAATTAAACGCTTACTATAAAAATAAAATAAACAAGAAAGCAGGCACGAAAATATTAACGTCAAATTAATATAAGAGAGTTATTGCACTGGAGTCATTATATCTTAACCGAAAAATTAAAGATCGGGATTTTAATTTAACGAAATTAACCAGTTACTTTGTTTAATATTGTCTTTCGGAAGATTAGGAGATTCTTTTATTGAAATCATCCCTTTTGTGATTTTATGAAAAATAAACGCACATCAACTTACTATTATATATATATAGGATTAATAAATATTCGATATTTTTTGGGAATATTGAGAAGTACAGAGAACAATCCAGTCAGGACGCGCGAGTTATGTTGTCTAAAAGTTACACTCACATCATTGACGAGCGCTAATAAACTAAAATGATCCCAAAAAACTATGAAAGCGCTAGTTTTCCGTTAGAATTCTAAGCAGTATACTTTAAATTGCGTTTCTGTATATAGAATTTGTGAAAGCCCTTCTCAAATTAATGTGCACGGTCTAAAATGATTACTCTGACCTTGCCTTAATATTTCTTTATTTTGTTTTTAACCGGGCGTTTGAACGTGCCCTGGCCAGCCTCTTGGTGCGAGCTAAAGCAGTGGCGACGTGTTCGTTGAGCACGCTCGGCTAGAGGAACACCTGCCGTCACTTTGCTCCATGCAGCGGTTTCTTGTACTTTGCACAGAGAGATGGAACTTGAAGTCTTCCTCCATGGGCGTGGCCGACTCCAGTAATCGCAGAACTGGAATGGTCTGGGCGAACATTAGTACGTCATTTCGGAAAAAGACTCGAATCGAAGGAAAGTCAGAGGTATGTCCAATTTAATATTGAATTATTTATAGTCTTAAGCTCGTGATGGCATGTTTGTAACAATCAAATCGTTTTTTGTTTTACTGTAACAATATATATATATATATATATATATATATATATATATATTTTATTAACGGTTAGGTATAGGTAAAGGTCATGTGTAATGGGCTCTTTCAAACACATAGGAAGGAGAAAATTAAAATTAAATATATATATATAGGGAGCCGTGGAAAAAAGGACACAAAATCTCTTCAATTTTAAAATTGTCTTAAGGATTTGTTGTACTAAATGAGCAGGTTATCAAAACTGGGTGGCGTGAAAGTTCGATTGTAGCGATGGTCAATGAAAATAAATAAAGAAACATTGCACTCCAGAACAATTTATTTATTTGAACCATTATTTATACCCACGTGCCAACTGATAAAATTAAGAGCCAGGTATGAATTTATACTGGAAGAACCGCCCGTCGCAACATATGTTTTCTTGTACAGATACAGTATTTGGGATAGTGTTCGATCGAATCAGGCCTAGAGGTATATTTGTTTTCTTTAGTAACACGATGATACATTTTTAGTTACACCTACCATAAATGTCGGCGGCAAGTTGTCTACTGGATCATTGTCGCCTTTATGTAAAGGGCAGCGACGTTTCTATCACACCTTTTAGATAAATGTCCTGAGCCCTTAATAAACACTTTCAATACAGATGATGATAAAACAAAGTTACTTAAAGTAGGAATACCATCTAAAGGGTTATCATGTGTTTTTTACACCCTTTCTAGAATAGTACTTAAATGAAAACGGTGTGCAATTTGCAATTTCGCGTTGTTGCTCTAAAGTCGCATCAGCTTTATGAATGGGATTAAGAATACGGAGATCAATGTGTATGTTCAGAGCACATTTTTGACTACGGAGGAGCGTATAGGTATTCACCGTAGAAGGACCGTTGAAAAAAACAAATGCAAACGATCACACAAAGAGTGCTGCGATCTACAGCGGTAGCTGTTGCGTTGTTCAAGAGATGTTTTAGGAGATACCCTAAGCGAAAAGTCGTTCAAAATCAGTGTACTAAAAGTGCACTGAAGTATACTAAAAGTATACTTTCAGTGTGGTCTTTGTACTGAATGTATACTTTAAGTGTACTTGAAGTGTACTTCCAGTAAAAATGGTGGTGGACTGAAAGTATACTCGACCGTACAAAACTAGTACATGTAGTAGTATCGTAGTGCCCGCGGTAAAAAGTAGTTCAAAATCAGTATACAGGAAGTGGACTTCAGTATACTAAAGGTCTTCTTTGAGTGCTTGCGGTCGGCGTACTCAAATTATAGTAACGGGTATATATATATATATATATTTATACCAGGCACATAGCCAGGATTTTGTTTCGGGGGGGGGGGGGGCCCACCATAACAAAATGCTGTATGAGGGGGAGGGGGGAGAGGAGGTTCCAGCAAAATGAAAGATTTCGGGGGCGGGCCCCATGCCCCCCCCCCCTGGATACTTGCCTGATATATATATATATATATATATATATATAGTGCGATTTTTTAAGATCATCACATTAAAACACATTTCACAGGATATTCGTAACCTCGGCGGACATTAGATGAGTAAACAAGTGTCGCAGTACGTTGTCTAATTAAATTTTTTAATTGACAGTGTAATTGACCATGATGAATTTTCAATTTTAAAGGGGCTATGAATAAACTCTCGCCCAACCGAAACAATTTGCGAAAAGGCGACGAGTTTTGGGTTATTCATAGCTCAAAGTCTGCCTTCCGTCGATGGTAAAAAAAACAGCGCTCTGGACAGAGCGCAGGATGTTATGCTTGCGTAGTCGCTTCAGATGCACCGTTTGAAGTATGATCCTGGAGCATTCACTAAAAGCTCGCTGTCAAAAGTGTGCAAGTTTGTTCATGCTGAATCCAACAGCACTTTATAAGGGTTGTAACTTCACTAGAAAATAAATAATGCATGGAACTCCAATATGCGAAGGTCTCAGTAACACAAACACACATGCCATTAGCGACATTCCATGTCAAAACCGCTAAGTCACTCTCCATTTTCCCCGCCCCCGCCGCGCGTGCTTCTTGAATTGGGGGAAGAAAGTGAAAAATTTGATAAATAAATATCTCAAAGCCCCTTGTTGTTTCGTGAATAGTTTTGATTGGGTTACGCTCCAATAATGACTGCCTCTAAAACAGCAATAGAAAAAAGGTAATTTACGGATTTCAGTTAATTAATAAAAATGTTGCCACGGTTATCCACCCATGTAATGTCCGCTGAGTCGCACGACACACTGAAGACTGCATCAACGTGGCAGCAAGCCCCTTTTTTTCTAAAAACATGTGGATTAAAAAATATCACCGGGTATACAGCTGACATAATGTGACCAAGGGATGCTTCATTTCTCATTTCCCTGCAGACCACGTGGTCCAAAAGTTCCCCGGGGAAACGACCGGCACTGGCACTATCAGAGCATATACTTACGTCGCAAATGCAGCATGGACTATAGCCCTAAAAAAAGCACAAATAGAAACGTTAGCTACATTGTACGCCACGGAAAGTAGCGTTATCTAACTTGTCAATAATTATTTTACCTAGTCATTTCTACTATATTATCAATTGAAGAGTCTACTTTTATTGCAAAGATAGCTTTTTTTAGATGCGGAGCATCTCTTGCTCGGGTCTATGTCCCGCGGCGTCGGCGTTGTAGTCGGCACTCGAACTACGCACGCGCAACTCTCCTCCTTCCCTCTCTCCAACAGCTGCGCGTTACTCTGTCCGCTCTCTCCCTCTACCAGCTGCGTGCACTGCGCGTGCGTTCGCTCCTCCTCACACCGCGCGCGCACGCGCAACTCTCCTCCTCTAGTCTCCTCTCCTTCAAGTGTGAAAAAAAATAAACGGCGAGCGGCGAGCGTTCCAAGTTTCTCTGCCGCGAGCCGCGACGAAGGCTCGCGTAGGGGGTAACGCTAGGGCAGTCGGTGGCGCCATCTCTCGACGTCAGCACGCAACTGACTCTTTCCTCGGAACCAACACGATGCTCCGCATCACCCCATGGTTCCCCTCGGGAAGATGGTGTAATTTTTTTTGCCCTGAACTGTATTTGTTACCTTTATTGCAGAATAAAAGTTTACTGTAAAAAACTGTCAGCACTATTCTTAAGCTAGACGATCGAGGGCAATTGCACCAAGTGTTTGATGCTGCTGGTGCAAAAGCATGCAGATGTCTGTTTTCAAAATGTACCGCCACTTGCGTGCTGCCTCATAGGCTAGTAGACAAATAACGTTTGCAGGATGATCCAGTGTTTTCGTAATGCAGGTCTCAGCTCACTATACGCTGTTTCAGATATCTGCATCCACAGCAAGCAAAATGACAGGAGGCAAAGGAAACCACGGAGACATAAGATGCTCCACCTTGCATAGTCACATGCAGCGCAAATCAACTTCTGAACCGCATAAGCGAAGTGGTGTTATGAATCGAAGCTCGCTCTGAAATTGGCTGGAGAAATCCGCGCCTTCATGTGACAACCTCAAGCTTTCACCGAAAGTGTTTCATTGTGTAGATTTATCTTGCAAAACTCTAAGACATCTCAATTAACGTGAAAAGAACTTGACAATTGCAACAACGAACATGTGGGGATCCTATTACACCACGCGCAAGCGCGGCTGCCCGACGGACCTGGCCGATCCTGCCGACCGGATGTGTTCCCCCTTTGCCCACGCGAGAGAATTCCCCTCGCCCGCGGACCGCGGTGACGGGGGAATGTTGAGACGCAGCGTGGGCGAAGTAACCACATAGGCGTCCCAAACTCAACTGTTCTTTTATTCCCAAGTGCCCGACGCCCGGGCGCGTAACTCTTCCTCACCTCCTTTCCCGTCTTCTCCTCCGCTGCTCCGCTCTCCACATTTCCCAGGGTTTAAATTATGACGGTAACCTAGCGTTGTTTACCAGTATTTCGCAAAATCGTAACAATCTTTCTACAAGCGACTCGTAAAGCCTCTCGTCAAATTTTAGAACGCGCAATTAAGATTTTTTGTTGTTGTTGTTCTTTTTGGCGACACGTCAAAACTTTGTCGGCGGGATATCGTAACTTTCTGCTCGTAGCGCAATCGCACCAATGCCGAAACATTCTGCACAATTATTCTCCCGGCTGCCAGGAGATAGACACGGCCTAATTCTAGAGGTAATCTGGAAGAGTACCTTTAGGAAAACGATCTATTGTCGTGAAGTAGGTTGCAGCGCACTTACGTTGACGAGACGAGACTTGAAAGGTAATCCGAGATAGATGTCGACACGGCCACGGCGGAATCACCACTCAAACACAAAAACGAGAAGGAAGTTGTCCGTGACGATTCAACACGATGTAGCACAAGCTGTCATTTCTATAACCGAACATAAACGCATCACAAAAATTATCGGGCTTCTTTGAAGAAATCGCTTGCAGAAGCAGAAATCCGCAGCAGCCACGCGGAGAAAAACACCAAACTAGAATTTTAGATCCGGATCAACGCATTCTTTTTTTTTCTTTTTTTTTTCCGAGATTGCCAACGGCTAATGTGTCATCCGTCAAGCCTCGTCACCACGCTTTCAGCTTAGGGAGAGAGAGAGAGAAAAGGAGAGAAAGAAAGGCCAAAACGGAAGTCCACGAACAAAAGCCTTATCTTACGGGGCATCAACGCGCGGGTTGTCGCTTGTACCCAAGGTTGATAGTGCAGTGAATGCTACGTGTGGCCTTGGGCTCGAGGCAGGTGCCGTGTTCTGCCTTATCACCAGCTTCTAGACTGTAGTCACGTGACCGTAACCGGAGACACGATTGGCCTGAAACATGCATAGCGTCTACCCTGCTGTCAATACCGAGTGAACATACAGCTCTACGAAGACCAACTTTTGAACTTCCAAAGAAGCTGTCTATCTCGAATAAGCGCGACCATTTTTTTGCGCACGATGTCCACAAATAAATAAATAAATAAATATGCATATATATTTTTTACCAATAAATTTAAAATTATGTGTACACTGTTAGATTCGCGTTTTTAAATTTCAAATTTTTTTACGAAAGAGTTGCACATAAAATACACCACGGACAGCTCAACTTGCGACTTTCAACACACGATGAATCGCAGACGCTCGCAAGCGGATGGTTACGTTGCTGCGCGAACGGTTTTTGAAAGATGCTGCGTAGGGCGCGCGCAACGGCTTCGCAGGCGTTCGAAGGAAAAAGGATTCGGGACGACGAAGTAGCGTCTTGCATCTTCAGTAAGCTAACGATTCATGTTTCCCCACTCAATTTAGCGGGGAAACACGAACAAAATTAGTTTCACTGCTAGATTTAGCGGGAAAATGTTCGTCAAGTGACATAAGTACCAATTCAATTCCTCGCTAAATTTAGCGGGGCGGTTACTCGATGGCGACGCCGAAACAGCTTGACTCGGATACGGGCGCCTAAGAGCTGCGATCTCAAATCCATTATTTGATTAACTCGCTTTCCGATCTTATGCACTTCGTCATAATGTCACACGTCAAACATGCAACCAAATTTCATTTGTCTTTCAATCTTCAAAATGCGCAATTGGTTAATTGGTCCAAATACCTGGAATAACTTCACTTTAACGATTTCAGCAATAATTTACCAACTATATGAGACTCATGCAATATAGATCAATAAACTAGTGTCTTGGCGAGTACATATGAGTTATTGCTTGCACGACCAAAACGGGCCCATATATCATTATCAGGGGCAATATTTGCACGCGTATCTGGCGTGATATGGCCGTATTAACGCACTTATACGGCCGCATCTAGCAGTATTTGCCCACTTCAATGGCGATATCTGGGCGTATCTGCTCCCATATATAGCGGTATATTTCCCGATCTGACTACTTATATTATCATATCTGGGCGTATTTAAAATATATCAGGGACATATCTGACATTTTCGTACGGGTGTTCTCAGCAAAAGAAAAGGATGCATTCAAAAGGGGCCGATCATTTTGTGTCCTCTGTGTTAGAGCTTCTTTCAGGTACACGCAAAATGTGGGTGTCTACGTCTAAGAGAGTGGAATTGACGTTTCCCGCAGGGCTGCAGGCCTGACTCAGTTTGGCTAGTAGGTTGCAACCTATGGGAACCTGCAGGGAACTGCATCACAAGAGTAAAAGTGACGTCCGCGCACTGATCTCGATTATGGGTGGCTGAATGATGCGTCGAGCAGACAGGTATGAAGCCACCGGAAGTAAGCGGCCTGTCCTGATAGCGAGTGCTTGACAGGCTTTTCGATTCTCCCAAGTGCTGGTTCGAGCAACGTTCAGGCGCTGGGTTTTTTTTTGTCATCCCAAGAGAGCCTGCTTGTTGCGGTGTAACAGTGCATGCGGACCCGAGAAGTCTCCTGGGAAACCATTCGATGAAAAAATTTTGAGATTCTATTTTATCAAAAAGTGCATATGTCCCACGTTCAAATGTCTTATTCTTGGGATTTCATCCGGAAATAATCTCTGCAGCGCACTAACACATGCGGAGAAGCGCACTGAACAAAGCGAATCCATCGCAATGGTGACTTTGCGAGCGCTTTGAAAGGTTTGAATGGCATAAACGACTTTATTTTCGCGAGCTCAATATTTTATACATTTTATGAAGTGTTAGTGCTGGGAATACTTTGCAAGTGCAAAATTTTACAATCAGGAGTAATGTTCAATGCATTCGTATCCATGGGGTTACTTTTTTGCAGGACCAATTTTAAGCAATTTCGATGACCTCGCAAAACCTAAGCCTTCGTAAAACTTTAGTAGTTTACAGTAGTACAATTAATCTTGAAACCAATATTGAATACCGTAATATAATAAACTTCTAAAATAAAATGTTAATATTAGTACAACCCTGAAAATGGCCATTCTCACATGTTTTCGTTGTGGCCTTCATTAATTCATATGTGCCTCAAATGTAGCAGCTGCAACCTTGAATCTGTAAAAAGGCTATTGTTTGTCACACATTTGCTTTATGGTGCCTACGATTTTAGGTAATAAATGTTGTGCCCTGCAATTAACACTAATACCTGTAGCGGAGCCCTGGGCATGCAAAGAAGTCACACCACCAATGTCTGACATCAGGCTTTCAAAAATGCTATTGTCCGATTTTCCTCACCCTTCTGTCAGGATGAAGTGGTTACTATCTTGCCTTCCTCAAATAGTGGTCCTTTGAGCGAGTTATGTGGTGTTATATCATAAGGTGGCATAGGGTCATTTTCTCTTCTCTTTTTACGCAGGATGTAATGGCACACCATCATCACAAAGGAGAGTGTACAGTGAGGCAGGCTCGGAAACTTGAATAAAGTGATAAGTAGGATTTCATTTTCTGTCTTATCAATTATGTGAAGAACACTGATCATAATGTTTGTATGTTCTACATACATACTTTCAGTTGAAAAATGCAATGCATATTTTCTTTATGGCTTTTCTCACACAGTTTTAGAAGACGCTGGTACGTCATTTTTATGAGGAATGTTTAAAAATAGAGCTGCCAAAGATTTCCTCGTAATTTTCACGTACATAGCCGCAAATCAAAATGACAACTCTCCTAGTCAATGTTGGAAAACGGCAGTACATTATTTTCACGAGGGAAGATTTGAAAATGATTCGATTGTCATTTTCACGTCTATACTCGCAACTTAAAAACGCGGTGCATCTTGTTTTTTTTTTGACAACTTTTCCCACATAATTTCATAACATGATTGTACGTCATTTTGACGAGAAATGTTTGGAAATAGAGCTGCCAAGACTTTCCTCGGAAATTTCCTGACTCAATTTTAAAAGTGCATCTCCCGATAATGACACCTCTGCATTATCATCAATTAAGTGTTGTCAACGGTGTTTCTTAACATGTCACGAGAATGGAGCTATGTGTCATGAAATTTCACAAATTGGAATCCAGCCGTTCAAAGAAACATCTTTGAAAAGTCAGCTTTTTAAATGCAGGCGCCGATTTTTCTGGCCAATTTTAGACCGTTCTTTCCATTCAGAACGCCCGACATACACGGCGTCCCAGATAACTTAAACCAAACTTAAAAAACACCGGAGCGCTCTGCAGGAGTGAAATCAACTGTCATTAGCAAGCGTCTTGCGAAAGTGCACAGATTGTTTTAATGCACCTGGTTATCTAAATAACTAAGATTAATCAGCTAACCTTTCAAATATTCTTTTGAGGGCCAAGATGTCAATTGTAAAGTTGCAGGGCGCATTGAGAAACACCCAATTAAAGTGTTAGCAACATAATACGCTTTCGTGCTTTTTTTCCGGCCTTCAAAGAGCGCACAAAAAAAGGAGCATGCAAAGTGCACCTTGTTGAAAATAGTTTAATGGGGGTGTTTCTTAATGGGCTCTACAACTTTCCAATGCACACCTCGGCTTTTAAACGAAGATTTCAAAAGTTAGCTTGTTAGTCTTAATTAAATAACAAGGCACACTAAGAAAAAAATTGCATGCACTTTCGCAAGAGACTTGCTAACAGCGTACAGTTGGTTTTACTCCCGCAGAACGCCCCGGTTTCTTTTTAAAGTTTGGTGCAAGTTATCTGGGACACCCCGTATATATGTACTAGTAGTGTACATTTAGTGCACGAAAAGCATACATGTAGTGTACTAAATGTACACTTATATTACGCTAGATGTGCACTCGAGGTGCACTTATGGTATACTACATATGCACTTGTGCTGTACTAAAAGTATACTATTTTGTTTCATAAAAGTGTGAAACTAGTACGAGTTCAGTATATACTCTAAGTTCACTATTAGTATACATTCAGTATACTGATTTCGACCGACTTTTCGCTTAGGGTACGCTTTTAGTTAATCTATGTTCGCAGGGCACTTCCCATTACCGATCCTCGGAAGAAGAACAGGGGCCCTATTCTGGTCACTTGGCGAAAAATGTCGGCGAGAAATCTGGCGGCCGCGATTGGCACACGCCGCACTTGACCTTGGCGCCAGCCAAACAGAGCCGCCGGATTTATCTGCGACTTTTTCGCCAAGTGTCCAGGTTAGGGCTCCAGATCTTGCGTGGTCTGGCGGGAGTAGTGAACCAGCGTCGTGTTGACAAGCCATAGGACCTACCAGAACTCCGAGGCGGTGCGGCGGCGGCGAGAGGGAAGAAGAAGAGGCGGGGGGGGGGAGTGAGAGAGAGGAGGCTAGAGAGAAAGGAAACGTTAGTGTAGTGAAGTAGTGCGACATGCGTATTCTTGATAGATCACGTGGTTGCGTGAGGAACGAGGGCGATGGGAGAGGGTGATAGCTCGGCCGCTATCACTTTGTCCTAGCTGGGTGGCTATACTTTATTTCAGCTTAAGTCCAGACGCAGTTGACGCTACGAGTTAATGGGACCAATCAAAGATCCTCAAAACCGCAAGTCACTAAGCCTTTCCTGTTTATGATTGGTTGGGCGATGACTGAACACGCACAGAATCAAGGCAAACACCACGAGGGTGCGCTTCTGTCTCTGTATGATTGGTAGCATCAGCTCGTAGCGTACATCTGAATATTTTCTTCCAAACGCTTTTAATTTTTTTTTTTTTTTTGAGCACGTAAATGCACGTCTCACGGGACGAGCTCTTGGCATTCAAAGTGCTATGACGGCATTTTGTTATCGGCTATTTCATCGCATTTTTATAGAGAGCGCGTGCAGTATGCTTCGGGTGCTAGAACTCTATGCGAAATGCGGGTTGTTAACATTGTGGCGCAGCTCAGAGGTAACGCCTTCGCCCAGCACGCATCAAACCCAGGTTTGATTAACTCGGGCGGCGAGTGACGCACTTCGAGGATCCTGCAACATCGACGACGGACAACCTACGCCCTACTACGCCAACTACAACTTCAACAAATGGCGTCATTTCCGGCGTAGGGAAGAGCACAGAACAGCTATCTCTGTAAAAAGTAACTCTAATCGAAGACAGGAAAAGAATTCAGGACCAGGGAAAGAAGGAAGCAGATATGGATTGCTGGTGACGAGGAAACATCCTCTCTCCAGCATTTCGCCTGCTTCCTCCTCCCCAGCCGTCATTTCCCTCGCCCCGGGTTCTTGACCTGTCACCGAATATGCGGAGGGCAAGTTCGTCTGCTTCTTGCGCAGGGGGCAACGTTATTAGATTAGCTCAGTTACGGAACTGTTCATAGACGCTGCATGCACGAACAGTACCCCCCCTCACTCACCACGACTCGCCCGGAGTCGCTCGACGCGCCGCCGGACGGCTGCTTTGGTAACTGAATCGGGATACGTTCGTTTCAACGTTACTAGAAACGTAAAAACCAACGAAAAGAACTCTTTTTGTAGTAACGTTTATTGGAGTTAGTACGAAATGAGGGGCGCGTGATGTTTTCTCAAATTTTTAGTTTGCAAGGTTTTGCAGCACAATTAATATTGTTTTTATACAACCATGCCTCAGCGGGGATTTCAGGTAGCGCGTCCCGACCTAGATGCATCTTAACTTCATTGATATGTCGCTGCGCGTCCGCTGGGGAGACGGGGGTGGCACCGCTGTAACCCTTTCATCTGCTTCGGCTCCGAAATGGCCGATTGAAGCCAAAAATAGATGTCACGTGCAGTTCCTCGAGTGACCGCTGCGGGAGAAATGGCGGCGTTGTGATCACCCTTTGGCGCTTCAGCTGTGCTTTTAGGAACTCACAGTTCTGAAATGAAAATATAGATGGCGCTTCGAACGACTCCAGGCGGATTAAAGTGAGTGAGGGGGGGTACCCTCCCCCACGGGAGTTATACAACTGAGGTAATCTAGTAACGTTGGCATGGGGTAGCGGTGACGTCAGAACGCCAAGCCTTGATTGGCAGATCGCGGTCCCCTATCTGAGCGTCGTCTGCTTCTTTGCAACGTCGTCTGCTCGCAACGTCGCCTGCGTCTGTCTTACCTTTCCTGCGACTTTCGGAAGTGCAGAGAGATTCACGAAACGATCTTACGCCAAAAATGTGCGTAATACAAAACGTAAGAACAAATTCGTATTCACGAAACAAAATTATCGTAAGTTTTGCGCAGGTTACGACGGAATCCTACGACAGCTCCGAAGCTGTCTTTCGCACTTCTTCGGACCAAATCAGCATGGCCGATCGCGTCACCCAGTTACTTGGTCGCGACGACCAACGGACGTTTATTTTGGTACGTGCTCTTCTCACGCGTCCCGACTACAAGCAGCAAGAAAAAAAGTAGAAAAGTACTTGAATTAAACCACGACGAACAAGAACGCTGGATCCACAAACACCCGGGAAATGTTCCGACGGCCACGATTCCACGGACCCCGATTAAGCGAGCTCGGCAGATAGGCCTAGCAGCAGGGTTGGGCAGAAATACTCGAAAATGTATTTGGAAATACAAATACTGGGATACATTAAATTAGTAGCCAAAATACTGATACTAAAATACATCTGTAAAAATGTATCGCGATACGTATCGGAAATACATTTTAAATAGAGGCAAAAAGTATTTGGAAATACAAATACAGGAATACATTTTAGGGAGGGCAGAAATACAAATACAGAAATACTGATACTGCAATACATTTTTCACATTTGTTAGAGACGCCAGCTGAGATGAAGCTTGAAGTGGAAGTTTTTGATCCCGAAATCACTTTCCCGTATACAGGCTTGGCACTTTGCCTTGAAGGTAGTGGTTTCGAACGACGAGGAATCTTCAATGGGCTCAAAAAAACGTTCCATCAAGGACTGACCGCGGTCCCTTCCCTGACATCTTGTCTGCCTGACAAGGAATGCGAAAAGACTTCGACTTCTAAATAAATTCTGTCACCCTGATTCTCATCAAAACGTCACCATGCCCCTGTCCAATAAGGACGTTTCTGCCAGCATTGATCACATGACGTCACGGTGGAATGAACTGGTACTCTTTATCTGTAGGTGTGGCCTTGAACATGAAACTTTACCACGCTGGTGTATCAAAGTGCAATATGTATTTTTGTTGTAGGCTACATCGTTGAAGATCATGCAGGCAGTGTCATTTGGAATGTTCGAGAATAGTGGACTACCTGAAGCATCCAGGAACACGTGTCTCATCTTCTGTTACGTTTGAAAAAACGATACGATGGCATGCCTGTTGTGAACGTCCTTCCTGCAAACCCTCCGCCACCGACGCATGGATTCAGTCATCAAGTTTCGCCTAGCATCACCCAAACAGAGACCTCGTGGATTGCCACCTGATATTGCCGTCACAGGTGCGAGCTCTCCGAGAAACAGCGCGCTCGAGACGAGTAGCAGGTGTACAAGGCTGGGTCGGCACAGCGAGGCCACGTCTGGCCTCCTTCCTGGGTTTCGCATCCCCAGAGCAGTGGGTCACGTTCATGTCTTCTGATGACGTATCTTTGAGCCGTGCAGTATTACGGGCGCAGCTGCAGACGCATTCGAATCACGGTTATTTGAATATGTGTGAACTTCACTTCGTGAGTCATCCTACTATTTCAAGTCAACCATCGCCAGGCTCGTGCTGCAACGGACTGGGTGTCACTCAGCTTTGCCGGCTGGGTGTACTGTGCACGCTAAGACAAGAGATACATTTATAAGCGGACATTGAATGCGAGCAAACAATGACTCAAGAAATTCCTACCTAAGGACCTGCGGCAGAAGATGCTCTGACTCCAATCCTGGCACGCCACCTGGTTCGAGTCCCCGACTACGCAACACTCCTCAGAAGAGAGAGGAGGACGCGCAGAAAAATAGTTTGGAGATTCGGAAGGAACCTTGGTCAGCATAGCAACAATGCCCTAGCATCTCTCAACCATGATGCCCTAAGAAAAAAAAAAAAGCGTTCGGGCTTTTTTTTTTTTTTTTTTTTTTGAGGGGGGGGGAGAGTATTTCTTAAGAAATGTAACGAAATACATTTCATCCTGATTGTATCGCAATACAAAGAAACATTCCAAAATGTATTTCGATACAGGAATACAGATACTGGTGAAAAAAATGTATCGCGATACAGAAATACAGATACGAAATGTATTTCTGAAATACTATCGCGGTACATTTGTATCGCGATACTGCCCAACCCTGCCTAGCAGGAACTCCGACTGACGCGCAGCGGTGCTCCGACGGTCCTTGGCCAAGACCGTCTTCCCACGACCGGCTGGCGTGCTGAATGGAATTTGCCCGCGCGACCCTTGTGAACCCTTCAATCTCTTCCTCTTGTTATCTCCTTGTTTTCCGAGGCAGCGGTGACTCTCGCCGGTGAAAAAGCGGTGAATCTCCGACAGACGCAGGAAAGGTAAAGCAGCCATCGCTTTGACTAGCAGACGTAAAGCAGACGACGTTAACTGCGCCAACCCGCCGACGCCGTTAAAGAGTGAGGAGTCTCGCCGCACACGCAAGGAGGGAAAAAGTATTTAGTAGGGAGCTTGCGGACACTCTCGCTTCTTAGCAGACAAACCTCGGCGCCTCGGGACACCTCGCCAGTGAGTCCTTTGACTTTCCTCCTTGATGCGCGTCTGCTAGTTGTTAGACAAAAACAACGTACCGCTCGAGTTATTTCGTCTGCCCTCTGAAAGGCGAAGTCGAGCTGGCACGTAAAGACCTGCACTTCCGAAAGTCGCAGGAAAGGTAAGACAGACGCAGACGACGTTGCGAGCAGACGACCTTGCAAAGGAGCAGACGACGCTCAGACAGGGGGTCGCGATCAGCCAATCAGGGGTCGGCGCTTTGACGTCACCGCTACCTCCTTTCTCATGCGCAGAAGACGAGAATGAGCCCACTTGCGAGGCGTATAGATACAAGTATCACGTTACTTGGAGCACGCTACATACAAATCTGGCGCCTACTCGCCACGATCAAATGTTTTTAGATGCGGAGCATCTCTTGCTCGGGTCTATGTCCCGCGGCGTCGGCGTTGTAGTCGGCACTCGAACTACGCACGCGCAAGTCTCCTCCTTCCCTCTCTCCAACAGCTGCGCGTTACTCTCTCCGCTCTCTCTCTCTACCAGCTGCGTGCACTGCGCGTGCGTTCGCTTCTCCTCACACTGCGCGCGCACGCGCAACTCTCCTCCTCTAGTTTCCTCTCCTTCAAGTGTGAAAAAAAATTACACCATCTTCCCGAGGGGAACCATGGGGTGATGCGGAGCATCGTGTTGGTTCTGAGGAAAGAGTCAGTTGCGTGCTGACGTCGAGAGATGGCGCCACCGACTGCCCTAGCGTTACCCCCTACGCGAGCCTTCGTCGCGGCTCGCGGCAGAGAAACTTGGAACGCTCGCCGCTCGCCGTTTATTTGTTTTCACACTTGAAGGAGAGGAGACAAGAGGAGGAGAGTTGCGCGTGCGCGCGCGGTGTGAGGAGAAGCGAACGCACGCGCAGTGCACGCAGCTGGTAGAGAGAGAGAGAGCGGAGAGAGTAACGCGCAGCTGTTGGAGAGAGGGAAGGAGGAGAGTTGCGCGTGCGTAGTTCGAGTGCCGACTACAACGCCGACGCCGCGGGACATAGACCCGAGCAAGAGATGCTCCGCATCTAAAATAAACGGCGAGCGGCGAGCGTTCCAAGTTTCTCTGCCGCGAGCCGCGACAAAGGCTCGCGTAGGGGGTAACGCTAGGGCAGTCGGTGGCGCCATCTCTCGACGTCAGCACGCAACTGACTCTTTCCTCGGAACCAACACGATGCTCCGCATCACGCCATGGTTCCCCTCGGGAAGATGGTGTAATTTGTTTTGTTGTTTTTTTCGTTTAGTACGGATTTTGTCGCATTTTACAACAATACAGCTGCCGCTGTATTGTTGTATCTGAACAGATAACTTGTGCAGATTTTTAGTTTGAAATGAGCCACGAACTTTGAAAGTTAACGACCTCATCAACCGCGAAGGAAGGACCGAAACGCCGAGTTGACGGGAGAGCCGCACACGGCATCCCAGTCGTATCTCTAGAGCCTGATTGCTGAGCAATGATCCCGAGAATTTTTCGTCGATGCTACGGAGCCTCGCAATCCGGTTGGCGTCCTTAATATTTCTGGTGTCTTGGGTTTTGACTGAATTGCGGGCTAGAACCAATACAACCCAGAAGACAAGACCTGCGCATGACGTCATCGCTAGTGGATCCCTGACCACCCTTCCCGAGCGGCAAATATGCCGCAGCTGAACTAGAGACGCCGCAACGCGGCAGACGCGTCCGTCTTGGCGTCGCCGCCTGCTGGCGTCGTGCTCCTTGGGAGACGCTGTGAGACCGCGATGGCGACGACGCTGACGCGAGCTCGGAGACGCTGCGAAGATCCACAAGTTAGGACGTTTGTGGAGAGAAAAAGCGGGCCTTGTCCTCTAGGTGTTATTGCTAGAATTACGGTTATATAGGAACAATCCGTTTGAAACTCGTCTCGTGAAATGACAACTCCTCGTTGTTATTGATGTATTTTAGTTTTCTTACCAAAATGAGATTTTAACGAGACGAGCCGGAGCAGCCCAGTTTTATAAGTTTCATTTTCTGAGCCTCTTTTCTTCAGTGACGAAAGCCTTAAAATGAAGATTCTTCGTCTTTTTTTTGTATAATTTGCGCGTTAAGTTTCACTTTTGATAGTAATTTCGCGCAAAGAGGCTCTGCGGGCAGTTTTGTTGATAACCACGTCAACGAGTGTTTCCTCTTTTTTTTTCTAATTATTATACTGTTGGATTTGCGATAATATATTCTGGTACGGTTTAGCTTTGTTCGTTAACGTGCCTATCAATTGATCGATATGTTTTATTATCTGGTGCTATGTAAGACAATTTATTGCGAAACCACTAGTGCCTACACATGCAGGTTTTGTTCGAGCCCATTGTTTTACTACACCATTGAAAGACAGATGCGCATTGCGTAACAAAATGCGGTAACAATAAAAACGAAAGATCGCGAAGTTGACAAAGAGACAGGGAATCGACAGCAGATTCGTGAAAACTATATAAAAGGTGTTGCAAGAAATGTCACATCCCCACAAGAAAATTACCAATCTGCGGCAATTTGCCACATAAAGACAGCGTTGTTGCCTTCGCTACTTGTGCTTTTGGATTCTGGTATACCTGGCATCAACGAAGAAAAACTGAACCCGCACCTTTTGCGAGTATCCCAGACAGCACGTCGGATAATTCGAAGTGAGGTGAGAATAATGGCTCGCAATACTGTTTAGGCGCAAAGAACGTGCACTGTAAGTATACTTACGAAGATTGCATTTCGAGCGGGACAACTTGACATATATGGTGTAACAATTCGAAATTATTCCTTGCGGCTGGTCAATCAATTCCAGAAAGTTAATGCTAAAATTTCTTGCTTGCTGCATTTTGATCATCAAGGAAAAATAACTCGGGTGATTGATTGTAAAGACTACAAATAAAATCCAAGATCGCCTTCCATCCCTTTTTTGTGTGAGTGTGTGTGTTTGTTATAGACGCTGCAGCTTATAACCAAAGTGTAACAAATAGTAAAAAAAAAACTAAAAAACAGTAAAAAACAGGTTGCCATATTCATCTGTAAAATTTGTCAAAATCGACTCCCTCAACTCCCTCAAGTTCCTTTGAAGTAATTTCACTAGCATTCAGCACCAAATACCTTAAACGAAGTTGTAGCGCTGACGGAAATGAAAATTGATAAATGGGAACTTGTTAACACAGAAGTTCGGGCGAGTTGGTTGCTCATGATCTACAGGGGGAACAGCGCACCAGCAAAACAAATGCAAATGGGACTTGTAACGATTTTCTGTCACGAAACCTCGCGTGAGTTTGCATCCACCGTTTCTTCTTTGCGTGAGTGTGTGTGCCTTTAGTTACATTTCTTACAGTTTCCTCATTTTAGCTGTCGCTTTGCAAACTTGTTTTTTTTTAGCGAATAATTCGATTCACTCGTTTTAAAACACAAAAACAATTAGAAAAAACGTGGTTCCGATTTTTTGTTTTTAAGATATACACAAAAAGACTTCCCAAGCCGGTGTGTGTCACGTGACTGAATTTACGCCGGTTCCGCCCGAAATCAGAATCCTTAAGCTATACAGATTGCTCGACATTAACCAGAATATCTACCGAATTCTGCTGAATTGTCATTTGTCCACGTGCAGATTAAAAAACCGCCAATAAAAAATAAAAAAAGAAAACGATCGTATTCCTTTGTGGCACCCAACAGAAATACGTCTCAGGAGCCTTGTTGCGTGCAACTTCTCAATAAACGTAAAACCAGACGAAGCACTCCAACAATAGTGAGTATTGTGACTTATTGACCCAAGCTTCCGCCAAGGTTACAGTTATCGGAACTACGAAGCCCCGAACAGCCACACCCCGAAAGCGTCTAATGAGCGCTGGTACCGAATTGACCCCTGATTTGCAGAAAGCCTTACTCAGAGTTCAGACTTTCACCAAGTCAGGGATCAACTTGGTACCCATGCTCATTAGACGCTTTCGGGGTTGGGCTCTTCGGGGCTTCGTAGGTTCGATAACTGTAACCATGAAGAACGCTTGGGGCAACAAGTCACTAACAAGTGAAGTATCCGTGCTTTGGAAACGATCGCATTAGCGAAATACCGGGAGTAATCGTTCGTGGCAGTCGTAATCGTTAGAGCGCTCATTTTCCCGGCCCTGAAAAGACGAGAGTTGCTTGTTATATGTTCTCGGGCGAAGCGTGTGCTGTACTCCGTCTCACCATAACTTGGCAAACGGCGAAGGCTACGGTTGCTGTAAGCCAATGAGCGTGTCGAAGGAAAACACCCTACTATACTACTAGTCGCGCCTGGCTTTGTTAAAGCCACGGACGGGAGAGATAGAAAAGCCGTTTTTGTGCCAATTTTGAATGACAGGACTAACCTTTTAGGTGTAGCAAATCGACGTTTGGGACAAAGAAGAGGGGGTCCTGGTAAGAGCGGAGTTCCTCTTTTCCCCTTCTTCAACTATTTTGGTTACGCTGTCACCCGTTTACCTTCGGTAAGGGCTTTCACGTGCTTCGACTCCGCAACTCCGATTGTCTCGAAAGAGCTGTAACGTTCGCTCTTTGCCGAGTTCCGGCGAGACAAAGTGTAGGGACCGCCGCTGCGAGCAATTTGTGCAGTGAGGTGGAGCTAGGTTACCCTCGGTCCCGGTGACCTGTAGCACATTTTCCTTCAGCTCGTGATTGATGTCGGCGAAAGAAGTCGTTCCGCATTGCTCGCTTCCCGAACCACCGTTCATAAGTTGAATGCCTGTTCCACGTCGGTTGCTTGTTGGGCCCGAATTTCTTGTTCTCCGAATGTCTCAGAGGTATCTTCGTATTCTTCCGACACTATACCTGGCTCGGGCAAACATCTCCTTAGCGGTTATTGTGGTGACCTTGCTGCTGAATGCGTGTCCTTCTGCCACACCTATTTCGGTCCGTTGAATGTGTTGCTCTCATCGAGAACAAGCACGAAAAAACCACCATATCACGCGATGATTCTACGCGCAATATACGTATGTGTTCATCAAAGATGATGTTAGTATTGTTAATAGGTCAATTCAGCAGTAGGTGAATAGAGGGCGAAGGAAATAAAACCATCTTCTCTTATTTCTATCCTCGCGTTTTTTCTATTCTACTCTTGCCTCGCAAACGGAGGACTTTTGCGAACCTAGACGGCTGCAGCGTAATTTTGCAACGTAGTCTCGCAATATACGATTTGTACTAACGATATTGTAGTTCACATCTGTTCCATCTATACACTTACATATTGTAAGTAAAATATACTTTGTTTGAACAATATTTTTTCTGAAATACCATTTAAGGGGCCCTCTGTATACATTTAGCTTTTGACCCATTTATGATATTGCATCCTTAGTGGTTCGGGCGACTCGGAGAAGAAGTAGTAGCCACAAAATATTAGCGCATCCTATTTTAATTCGACAAGGCAAAAACAACTCGACGTGTTGAAAACACGTGACCAGTGACATCCCTGGTGACAATTTTTTGATTGGCAATCGGCAAGAGCCGTCAGAAATTTCTTGATGCAAGCTAGGTAATGTAAACCATCGTTATTCTTTCAAGAAATAGTTTTATTGAGCAAGAAAGATAGAAAATAGACAAAAATATGTTCCAAATTTACAGAAATAGGTTCAGGGGGGGGGGGGGGGGGGAACAAGACACGCCCACCTATTAGTGGTGGAACCAGCCGGCGCGCATGTGCACAACGCTGCTAGCGCATTGAGCTGATTCCACTTACCCAGCTAGCCCTTATGCGGTCAGCATGCATCGCCCCATCGGGAGTCGGCGTGCCGGGCTAGGTTCTTATTTCCGCGATAAGAATCTGCCTTGCGTCGTGGGCTCTTCGCGCCGTTCAGTATGGTGTCTCCGTGTTTCTGTGTTGGTGTGCACAACGTCCGTGCGCTCGATTGGGCCCGTCTGTACGTGGACGCGCTAGCCCGAGAAGCTTCGTAGGCCTAAGAAGTCACACGCGAATTCACGGGGTGCCAGCCCAAGCTTCAAGCTCGATGACGAACAAATGGTAGAGTTAATTGGAATTCAGGTCTACTTCATGTATGAGCTACGCATGATCATGTGCTAGTCGTATGCGGGAACAGCTACCTTGCCGGTAGCCGTTCCCGCTCAAAAAAAAAAAAAAAGCTCCCGTTGTAAAAGCGATTTGCAATAAAAACAAAGTTGAAACCCGGAATGTTTATTCGGAGATTATTCGGAATTTCGAAATCGTAAACGGCGTAATTAAAGGGATCATCCGCTCCCTTCCATGTTATACATAAAACAACATGGAAGGCTGTTTCGAAACGCGAGTGCACCAAATCCGTCGAAGCCGGCCGGTGGATGCCAATGATATCCTGTTGTTTTTTTTTGCGTAGTTTTGTGTCACGTTTGATTGAAAATAAATACTTATTTGCACTTCTTAAGCCCACCATATTTTTTTTTCGAACTCATCATGGTGAAACTTTGCCCCGAATTGCTGCTTTGATCCGACCGCGATGGATTCATCGCGGGGCGCAGCAAATTGGACGGCAAACATCGTTCTACTCCGGCGAGTGTTGGGTTCGCCGACGCCAAATTATAAAAAGCCCAGGTCCATTAGTAACGCCCATCGCGTTCGGGACGCGAACTTACGACGATGCAAGGGGCTTTAACGACGAGCCGACGTTGCGAACACGTCCTCGGCGCGGCAGCCATGAGTCTACCCCGCAGCCAATTGGCCCGTCGGACCAAAAGTATTCTGGTTCTTTTTGTAATTTTAACTTCCCTATAACTTCCAAAATAACTCGAATTAAAAAAAAAAAGCTTTTTTTTTATGTTTCGATGTTCGATGAGGTCCGTTTCCGCGTAAATGTTTAGCCAGTTCAAAAATCATTAACAAAAACCTTTAACAAAACAAAAGTCACTTGGACGTTTTTTTTCTCTACTCCGCTCTGTTGCAAAACGACGGCGCTAATAGACATTTTAGAATAGCGTTGCTGGTTCTTACGAACTCAATACGCAAAAGTATAACGTACGCTAAAAGCTACCTGCTCGGACCGGTGTTAGTTGCACGCTCCGCAAACGTTGCCGAGCCAACACCTCGGATGATCTCGATTCAATTTGCAAGAGCCGTAGAATTTCACGCGCTTACAGCGCCACCGCGCTCCTTGATATATATATTGAAAATGAAAGAAGTCTCCAATAATTTTCTTTCAGATTATGCCAAGCCGGCGCTGCCTGGTCAACCCAGCTTTCTGTGTGGTACGGAAGCCCGGAAACTACGAGACAAAAAAACGTAGCTAAATTACATCACGAAGCTTCGGTCAATTGCGCCGTAGAAACAGCATCTTTTATCAATGCAATCGCGGGAAGAAATTCATGGCCTATACTGATGATCAGTTCACGGCGACAGCATTTTTTTGGAGAGTCGTTCGTCCGTCGGCGATGAACTGCACGAAGGGGCGTTAAGCGGATCGCAACGTTCACACGCCTTACAAGCACTATGCACTCCTTCAGCTGCACTTCGATCTGACTTGACTGCGCTAAGTCTCGGAATGAATTAGCGAGCCGAACACCACATAATTTCTCGTAACACCGATCTGGGACAGTCGAGGCAACCGCCACCTTGAAATTAGTACTCCCGCGGGCCCCGAGATATACAATACGATATGAGTTTACTTTTCACCACAGATACATGTGGTGAATGGGAGGCGGATGAGTTTATTTTTCACCACAGATACATGTGGTGAATGGGAGGCGGGAGACAAAAAGATGCAGAAATGCAGCTTGACTAAGCTCCGGTCCCCCCATCCAGCAGCTACGACAAAGCACAGGAAAATCTATTTACAAAGTGTGTGAGTATGACATATATTGGACACCGTACAATGCTAAATGCACAGTTTAAAGATAATGATTTTGGACAGATGTACAGCATCAAATTTCTATCAAAATAGCTATTCAGTAATACAGGCGTACTGTAACTTATTCTCTGTTTACCATAATTGGTCCTACACTTCGGAACCTTCTAAGGCTGGTGATGTCTACATAAATAAAAGTCAGATTTTTATTTTAAATCAGAACTTTTAAGAACTATATCTCAGCACAAAAATGCCGGGTACGTATACGCGATGGTTAATTAATAATCCTAGACATGTTGTATATTAAGAATTTTGTATGATTTAAACAATGATTCTGTTGGATGTATGTATGGGGCATTTGCAATTGTTCTAATCACCTTTGTCTGCAGTAAATGTAGTGTGTTTAAATTCAAGAATGATGTATTTCCCCAGACTAGATTACAATAACACAGATGAAAATAAAATAACGAATTATAAAAAACCCTCTTTAAACTTTTTGGAAAAATATGTCTGTGTTTATTAAGAATTCCCACGAATTTTTCCAATTTAGCGCAGAGATATTTAACATGATTAGTCCAAAGCATATTTTCCGAGAAAACCATTCCAAGCGTTTCAACACTGCTTACAAATTCAGTATTTAAAGAACCAAAATTAAGAGTATCGTAAAGTCCACTACTCGGACCTCGTGGGCGGAACATCACGGCTTTTGTTTTGGATACATTAATATGCCAACAGTTCATTTCTGCCCAAGTTTTCAACTTTAAAAAAAAACGTATCAATCTTTATCCCTCAGACCCGCTTCGCATATGTCTAAAAAAATATACTTGTATCATCGGCATAGATTATATATTTATAATCTATGCCAGCGGAGTGCATGTGTACGTTCCTTGTGTGTCTCTCTCTGTCCTGTATATTTCTTCCTTCGTTCAGCCTTTCATATCCCACAAGTATATATTTACATCCCGAGTCAATGTTCACTATGTCGTTAATATACAATAGAAAACGAAGTAGTCCCAGGATACTCTCTTGCGGTACTCCTGATTAAATGCTTAAAAGTGTTGAGCGTTGGCCATTGATTAGAACAAACTGAGAGCGATATTGTAGATATGATTTAATAAGGCAAGTGGAATATCACGAATACCATAAACATACACTTTTTCTAGTAAAATCGTGTGGTTAATGCAGTCAAAAGCTTTACTAAAGTCAAAAATATTCCAAGCGTTAATTTTGTTCTTCAAAGTTTCTGAGTATTTCCTCTTTTTAAACTAGTAATGCTGTTTCTGTTGATCTTTTTTTCCGGATGTCCAATTACCATTTTGTTATGAGTGAGAATTTACCACAAAAATTTAAAATTCGAGTGTGAATTCTTATTCTAATACCTTTAAAAACACTGGTAGAATGGATATAGGTATAGGTACTTTCCTAATTCATTTTTGTTTCCGCCTTTAAACAAAGCTAAAACTTTCGCGATTTGCGTCTTGTTTTGGGAATGTACCGAATGACATGGCAAAATTGTAAATAAACGTTAGGCATAGGACAATAATATCGATCCCATATTTTACAGGTAGAATTCGTGAATCCTCCGCATCACGACTGCGACTGTTGCTAAGACACATGACAGCGGAATAGACCTCAGCTTCATCCGTAGGGGAGAGAAATACTGATTGTGGTGTTGATAAAACACATTTTGACGTATTACAGTTATAAGAGCTACTACCTGTGTTCACGAAGGAGTTATTAAATTTGTTCACCAGGTGCGGGCCACTTAAGATTTCTCCCTTCCGTTCTAGGCTATCAATCTTATTTGAGCTAAATGAAGTATTAAAACACTCTTTATCCGTTTCCACAACAAATCAGCCTTTCTCAGGTACTCAGCATCGAATAAGCTAAAGTTAATACATCTTTTTTGCTCTTCTAATTTATGTGGTTAATTTATTTCTGTTCTGTCTAAACTCCTCTAATACAATTTTATCTCGACTTGTAAGAAATAATTGATAAAGCTGGTATTTCTTGCGTGTTTGTTTTTAAAGAGTTGATGACATCTAAGGTTTCCTCCCCTTTCTAGCGAGCTTTACGACCTTGACGGGAAAGCAGTCGGAATAAGCCTGTTTAAACTTTTCAATAATATATTGTTATATGGACTATCAACGTCAGCACTGCCGAGTATATTCTCCCAATTCGTGTTAACTAACCTCTGTCTGAACATATCTAGTGTGGCTCGTGTAATGTCCTGAAAGGCTATTGTAGTTGCTTCATGTTTGCGTCGTTCTCTTATTGTGTTGACTAACATAAATATGGGCAATGGTCGCTAATGTCTGAACTTATTACGGCAGCCTTGACCTTTCCCTATCATAGATTGTAACAAATAAATCAATTAACGTTGAGTGCTCAACGTACTGTGAGTGGGATCAGTAATACCATTGAAACATTTATTTGCCGTTAATAATAACAACAGGTCAGTAGGGCTTGCGGCATCTTCTACCAAATTTATATTGAACTCTCCACCAATAAAAAGGAGAATATTTGCATTTGTTTGCATAACACAGCAGTTTATCTAGAAACGTAAAGAATTGAGCCATATTGCCGCTTGGTGGGCGATATACAACAGAAAACATGTAAACGTTTTGCTTTACGTATAATATTTCATAATCTTCTGTAACCTTTGTATACTATCCGACAATTTCAAAGTCATCACTCGCTACTAGCATGGCGACGCCACCCCCCCCCCCCCCTTCCAGGTAAACGATTTTGATAAAAATGTTGATATTGAGATAAAATAATAAAAAAAAATTGTTTCATCTCAGTACCAAGTTTCGGTAAGCATTATCACATCGAAGAGAACTTAAATCATTGAAACAGAAGCATAAGATCGTCCGACTTAGATCTTGCTGATCTAACATTCAAGTGGAAGAGTTGCAAAAGCTTACACATAATTATACCTGCGTCTTTACAGATATCTTGTGGTGGAAACAAATTGGTTACTGCCATGTTTGGGCACTAATGTATAAATCAAATCAAATCACCACAATGCAGTTCCTCCCTAGCAGATCTTAAGAAGATCATCGCTGTGCTCAATCGATATGATATGCGCATTTTCTGCTTCACGGGAGAAAAATCGTGTCATTTCGTACCCACTCGTCAAGTCAGCTGGCCGCAGCGCAAAGTCCCCAGCATTGTGTGCGTACGCCATACGCTAGCCTTTCTTTTGCGTTCTGCTGATGCGCACTCCCGACCCGCGATTTCTTTGCGCAGGGAAAGCTTTAGCGTACGGTCCACTAAATCTGTTTAACGTCCGAATTGCGTTAGGGCAACGCTAAGAAACTCATATTTACTGGCGACGAAGTTGGCTCTTTTTTCGGGGTGCAGACTTCCTTATGTAAATCCGTTATATACATCTGATCCTCTTCCAGCACTTGTATGTAAAAATGAGGTGCTTGTCAGCATCTCCACGTTTATTAGACATGTGGGCGGGCGAAGCATTACATTGTCTTAATTGTGTTGTTTTTTTTTTTTTTTTTTTCCCGCAACCTGAGAAAATAAATGTTGGCGTAACTTTCGGAGTCACCGTTTCTCTTCAAGTTATCCCATATCACATATATTTTAAGTTTTGATTTCGTAATTCAAAATAAGAAGACACTATTTCCCTAAGTACGTAAATTAAAAGGGCCTCGAAGGCTTTGCAGCGTAATTATACGCTGCAGAGCGTATAACATAGCGTTAAAAAACACCCTGTATATATATATATATATATATATATATATATATATATATATATATATATATAACACTGAGAAGAAAAGAAAACCGTTGGTGAAAACCGAAACAACAGACGGTTTAAACTTCGACGTTTCGGCCGGAGTCCGGCCTTCGTCAGGACTAACTTTTACATTCTTTTTCCTGACGAAGGCCGGACTCCGGCCGAAACGTCGAAGAATAAACCGTCCGTTGTTGCTGTTTTCACCGAGGGTTTTCTTTTCTTCTCAGTTATACCCACGCTTTCGGCCCCCCGCCACCATGCCCGTTGTATATATATATATATATATATATATATATATATATATAGTGAGCATGGTGGTATAGGAGCCAAGGGGCGTATATATAACTAAGTGAAAAACTCACGGTGAGAAACAACAAACAGCCGCAGTTTAATCGACAGTTTCGCCGAGAGACTCGGCTTCGTCAGGAGATGACTTACAAGTGAGGGCATATCGCTACGGCAAAAAACAATTCAGAACTAAACAAAGAAACACGTGACAACACAACACATACAACGGGCGAAGTACCCATACAGCTTTCACCTGACGCACTTTAAAATCCGCGATTTTTGTCTCACCATGTATTGTTTAAATCGTAGTCGTTGATCATTTAGAGTGGCCCACTGAATATAAAACACCATGCGAATGTCAGCAGAACAACACCAAGCAAAATTAACGCGCCGCTCTAAGAAGCTTGAGTATTGAGTGGTAGAATGAGTTTTCCGTTCCGGCATTTTGAACTGTTCCAGTCTTGACGCAGTAAAGCAAATTTAAACCATTACTGCATTTTAATGAACCTTTCCACAACCTCAGCCTCATCGTCTTTGTCAGACGATGAATAAAAAAAATGTTTTTGTGCCAGAAACATAAAGCAGCATGAAATACGGGCTCCAACGTGAAACATGCGCGACAGACATTCGCTCATTAGAAACAAAACCCCAAAAAAAGTTTTCAGACAGTACTATTGCCTTTGTACCGCTATCACACGCTGGTCATTATCTAGAAAACGTAGCACGGGCTCAAATTAATGAATCGTGGTTTGGCTTTCGCTTCCTTATCACGCTTGATGTGGACAAACAACCTCGGAGGAAACAGCGTATTTTGCATTATTTTCATTGGAGCGACTATTTTGCTCCAAGCCTATGTAACGCACAAAACATTTCCAGACAAAAAAAAATGCGTGCGGTCTTATCAGTTCTTTAAAGCTCCCTGTGTAGTTTTTTTGGTGGCATGAACAGCACTTGAATTCCCAATCGCGGGTTCGACTACGTTTGTAACGAGCCATTCAGCGCCAATTTCATTCGGGTCATTACCTTTAACGCTGGAATGTCCCGACCTGGTTTGTAAATGCTCAATGATGTGGACCTGTCCTCACCACGTACTAGCAATGAAAGCTAAATACTTATATTCAAAACTTATATAATGTTCTGTTTTGGCAAGACAGTGAAATAGTGTGAGGTTGTGTGAACTACCGAATGTTGTGCTGGAAAAAGTAACGTGAAAGTAACGTGAAAAGTAATCAATTACTTTGCAGTAATTGTTCAATTACTTCTGGGAGGCAGTAATCAGTAACGGTAATCGGTTACTTTTTTGACTGTAGTAATTGTAATTTTAATCGGTTACTTTTTTTCAGTAAGGTGTACAAGTCTGATCCTACCCCACCATAATTGAAAAAGGGAGTAAAGGATACTTACAGGATCATTGAAGCGTTATGCATAAACCCGCTTTAAAAGTACAGATATCTCTTTCATAGCAACCAAAAATCGCAAAAAGTAGACAAAGGACGAGTGGGAGGAATGTACATGACAAGCGCTGACTTACAACTGAATTTTAATAAGAACGAATATGAAACCCTCGTATTACCAAAACACCAAACACCGCCAATCTTACCAATGCGATTACAATCTTGCATCGTAACGACACTTGTAGGCAATCTCGCTGCCAAACAAGGAAATGGACGGCAAACTGATACACATAACCTCCTCGCACCGTGACATGACAAAGGCCTCCGTAATCTCCCTCGTTCTTTGGTTAGAGTGCCGCGTCACAATGACAGTGTGAGGAAAGAGTGGCGCATACCCGCACCTGGCACAGTGTACCGCCAAGTGGCTGGAGGGAGACGATCTCGTGGCCAGATCATGCTCTCTTAATCTATCATTAATGCATCTGCCTGACTGCCCGACATATACTTTTCCACACGACAACGGGATCTTATATACTATCCAGACTTCGAAGTTCACAAATTGTTTTGTATGTTCCTTTTGCACACCCCACCCCCGTCTTTCCCTGCGGTCGATCCTTCCACACAACTTTTCCAGTTTTAGAAAACAACACTGGTACCCGGTGTTTCGTTGCCACCTTTTTAATTCCATGGCTGACCTTGTGAACATAGGGGAAGCACTACCGGTCTAACACTGGGTCGTACTCTCTCTGGGCATGCAGCACCCATCCGGAGTCTTTTTAGGAGGGCCTCCACCACTTATACAAAGAGTGCGGGGGATAACCCCCCTGCTGCAGTTTCTGTACCTGTGACACAAAATTCTCCATCATTTTGTTTGGGCATGACTTTAACAACGCGGCGCGCAAACACGACAAAGCAATACCCCTTTTAACAACATTAGAGTGGTGGGACGCTTATGGGAGCAGGCTTTTCTTTGACCGGGGACGGACTGCCAGCAGACGTACGAATGCTGTAGCGAAAGTCTTACATCCAAAAACCGCAAGGTCCCTTTCACGCGATTCTCTCGAGTAAATTCCCATCCCGCCGATGAAGCCAAGAATGCCTCCAAAAACATTCGCTACCACCCCCACTTTTTGTGCATATTCCCGTGTGTAAAACAGTACCAGGTAATCGTCAACATATCTGAAGATCTTCACGACCTCACTTCCTCGGAGCACGAGCTTTCGCTCCACGTGCACCACGTGCCCCCGCTTGTCGTTTACATTTCTCTCACACTTCTTTCGTCTAATTTTTGCGCTTTTTTGGTTGCAATGCATCACCAACTCGCCCAAGTTACCACTTTTATACACATGACAGGGTGAGATAGGGTCAGAAAGGTCCGAATGAAAGCGCACACCAGCTCGGAGCACGTGGAGCGAAAGCTCGTGCTCCGAGTAAGCTCCAATAATCACTCCAATAATAAAACCCAGGATCCCTGGGATTTAACCCAGGAATCCTGGGTTAAATCCCCACCCCTACCCGTTTCGATCTGGATGAGCATCGTACCGGCGTGCGGTCATGTATCACTACTGCGTGGTGCACGCTAAAGACCCCAGGCTAGCGGTTGTACTTCACTGGCTAAATTGCCCATCTACACTAAGTGACTCATCGCAACTTTAAGATGGCTGACCAACTACACGCTGTATAAATATTCACCAAACCCCAATTAATAATAATATTAACGTGAAAATTGCATTTGCATAACATTCAAAAGCTAAAGAAGAAAAAAAACTCGAGTGCAGAAACGGCACCGAGAAACCTGTTTTATAATTGTATTTTTTTCCCACAAAATATACCTGCTTAAATACTTTATTAGTACAAATACAAGTTAAGATATCCGACAGAAAACCTTCTTTTATATATCCTCGATGAAATGCGCAGAGGTAGTAAATCTTTGCAATTATTATTTGACATTCAAACATATAATACACGTTTGTGTTGTTTCTCCTTCCAACAAAAATAAAGAAAAAAAAAACGCCAAGGAGGGGACAAGAAGGCGTATTTTTCCAGACGGTGTTGCGATTGTCCCTTCTTCTTGTGTCCCTCTTGTCTCCGGGGTTTTTCAGTCTGATCGCTGATGAGCTCCACTGCGCTACCACCCTTATTTTTGATAATTTGCCTGTTTGTAAGATTACAGCTGTGCCCATTATGGCATGAAAGTAAGCCGAAATGAGAATTTAAGTGTTTCTAATATTTAGATTTTACCTCAGTGTTGTATATAGTGGAAAAAAGTGTGCATTTGACATGTAAAACCAATTTAATCTTCGGGTTTTTTGATTACAGTGTTTCTTGCTGACACGAGTTTAGGTAATGAATTTGATTTTATTTACAATGAAATACGATGTGGTTGTGAACATCTGTTTTTACACTAGTGTCTATTAATTGGGTAAATACAAATTACTTGAATTAGCGTCTATTGTAGCTCAAATGGGAGCAAATAGTGTCGATGTTTGGTTTATCAAGTCATTTTGAAATATAAAAAAAATAATGAGTGATAGCATGAAGGCATTAATGTTCATACCTGCTGTGTAGTACATATTTACAGACTAAACGAAGTTGAAGTATATAAGGCTTCAAGTTGTCACGTGCGGACACCTTAGTGCACATTGCGATGCTCGAATTGAATAAAATGCAGTTCAGTTTACATTTATCAAGCTTTTTCCATATATATACATTGTGTATAAACTTCCGCAGGTTGTTTTAGAACGGACCCCAAACGTAAGCGGCAGTGGCCATTAAGCTCTTAAGTCTCTCGTTTCGCGTGGGAACTGCCAATGGCGTGCAAACGGTACGCACGTGTTAAGCTGTTTGGACGCCGCCCCCGTTTAGAGCGCTGGCTCCCCAAGCGCAACGTTCTTCACGCCATCCGCCCGTTAATGGCGCGTAATTAAAAATTATGTAAACTTTTAGAAAAGTAAGCAAACTTGTTTTACGAAATTTATTTTTTCTTCAAACCTTTGGGCATTGTACACGCAGAACACAAAACAGAGCGAGGACGGCCTTCGAGCGTAACTAGTTCGCTCATAAAACGCCGTAAATGAGCCTTCGTTAATGAGTCCAATCAAATATAAATGGACGTATACGAATAAAAGGGAGTTGGAGTAACGCAGTCAAATACTGAGTAGCCGGAACTTAGGTAGGCCCAGAATAACGACTTCGGCGATGCAAGTTTCCGGGAAAGCATACGGCTCCCTAAAGTCTCAGACAACTTACGAGATGCTGGCGTAGCTTATTATGTACGAGCTGCTTACTCCGTGATCTGGTCTTCGGAGTTCTGAAGGGCCTACGCTGTAACATCATTAACGGTGGAGAGACTAATAAGATGTTCGGAAGTGGACACGCTCCGCGTTTTTCAGCCGTCAGTGCACCAACGCGGGTGTTGCAGTTCTTTGGGCCAATACTTGGTCTTTGTCTCGGAAGGCCTTGAAAAAGTACACAAGCCAAAAAAAAATCCACCTTGACCTTCTTTGGCAAAACTCCGGTTACCTTAGCTCCTAATTTCCCACATAAGTGCCAACGTTTGGCTTCACAATGCTGGTAGTTTGGCTGTCAAACTGGCATCTTTGGCAATAATGTGGCGAAACGTTCGAACAAGTGCCAGATCTGGGCTTCACTGCTGGTTCTTCGGATCATACTTGGAACTTTGACTATGATGTGTCGAGCCAGAGAAAGTTTATAGAAACGCAATAGGAAAGTACACTGTCACTATCTAACTTCTGAGGGAAAACCCGCACTGGGCTGCAAGTTAGGCCCCTAGGATGGCAGAGGTTTTGACAACATAGACGTTTCTTTTGCCTATATGCAGCCCCGAAAATCTGTTACTGTCGGAACAAACAGGCCACACAATCAACGAGACTCCATATGCTTTGTAGGAAATAAATTGTTTTCCGGCCATCGGAAGGTCTATATTGAGTACCATTCTCGAATCTGAATGTCGTCGTGTTATTGCTATGTAGGGCTTACAACCACATTTTATGTTCGTTAATTCGTGGCCTACAACACCAGATATCGCCTGGATATATTTTGATTGCTTTCATCAGAAACAAAATACTTCTCACTTTCTCTCTAAAAAAAAAAAAAAAAATCTCGTGAAATATGGAATAGTCGCTCTTTCTATATCGTAAATTATGGTGTAAGGCGCTAACAAACAACGGACACAAGAAAGAAAACAGACATACAGGCGCCTGTATGTCTGTTTTCTCTCTTGTGTTCATTGTTTTTTGCACCTTACACCATGATTTCCAACGTTCACCAACTAGCCCAACTACAAGTTCTTCTACAGTACATTTTTATTTTGTATTGTAAAATGTCTTGCATTGTATTGCAAATAAAAATAACGTATGAAGATTTTTGTCTTGATGTGTCTTGGTGTGTGGCATTATCCCTTTAGATGATATATTCAATCATTCCTATATTTTTTGTATTCTGCATTGTTTTCTTTATATCTATATATCTATATATCTATATATATATATATATATATATATATATATATATATAAATACACACATATATATATTTATAATATTGTGAAGATGCTGACAGTTTGGTCTGAGATAGTAAAATTTAGCTGAATACCTATTTTGTTTATAACGCAATTCAATGCAAAGATGCAAGCGAGCTGGACAGCAATCACGAAAATAATCTCTGGAGAAGGGAAACAAGAGGGACAAAGGACAAACACAAATCTCCAAGCACAGCTATACTTCGTTCCAGCTTCCGTCCAAGCGCAGCCAAAGCTACGTGTGGCCGGAGCCAATCACACGCCGGCAATAGGTCACGCGATCTCGCCTGCATTATTGTATCACTCCGCTGCGCCGCTGGTCGTCCGCGCCGCCCGCGCTCGCCGAGTATTTCGTCTGCTACAGGTGTATCAACGGTATCGTCTGCTACAGGTTTAAAATATGCCCTATCACGTTCTGAAATTTAGTCACAGGAAATGTCAGTACATAGGCTGGCCGCTGGCGTCTGTGTCCAAGCTTTTCACCTGTTCGGCATAGTTTCAAGATGCAAGTAAGTACACGTTGCAAGGTGCCCGATGACCCGGCCGTTGATGTTTCCTTGTATTGTCTAGATATACCAGTGCTCGAGGCGCAGTCCCTTCCACCAGCTTCTCGGCGTTCAATGTGATCGGCAGGTAAAGGGGTGCCCTGATTTCGCCGCGTATCAGTGAATTGTAGTGGCCCGGACGCTTTTCTTGTTTACAACGCATTCGCGGTACGGCGCGGCCGGAGTCTCCTGCCGAATTTGAAAGCAGACATTCATTACGATCTCTCGCGCATGACGCCCAAACGTGCCCATTGCGAAAGGACGTTTTGAAGCGACTCGGTGAGGAAAGCAGCGAAGCACATTATTCGGCCATTACGGGATCGAAATCACTGAGAAAAACTGAGCGCTGCAGCCATGTTGCCAGCGAATGCACGTGTTTTCACCAAACCACATGCATTTACATATATTAATAAAATATAAAATTCAGATATTTAATTCCTTCAGTTGCAAATCATTTTCAGCAGTACACATATAAAATATTGTGCGATGTTTACGCACAAAACAGTTATTAAAAAAAAAAAAAATCTTTTGCGGACTACTTTGTGGTGCGTAGGAATGCTCTTCTCGAAGTTGCGAACCGTCCCTCAGCCTTTGGCTGCGCTCGGACGGAAGCTGAAACGAAGTATAGGTGACTGGTGCGCGACCGAAAAAATCCGCCTGGTCCAGTTATTGAACCCGAGACCTCTCCATTTCCAGTGGAGCGCTCTACCAACTGAGCTAACCAGGGGTTGACGTCAGTAGAGCAAACGGGTTTTATCAGCTGCCACCAGTCTAACACCAACAAGAGTGAAAGCTTGCATTTTAAGGTTGTGATTATAGTGCAATTAAATGCAAAGGTGCAAGCGAGCTGGACAACAATGACGAAAATAATCCCTGGAGAAGGGGAACAAGAGGGACAAAGGACCAGCACAAATCTCCACACACAGCTAGGTGACTGCTGCGCAACCGAAATTTATGTGTAGGTATTTATGTGAAATGTAAGGGATCAGTGCCTTTTCTAGCTTCTCTGCCTTCTGCCCTATCCCCTCTTTGTGACCCCCTTCGAAAGAAAACAAACCAAAATGCACATTTTCATTACCCGAAATCGTCAAAATTCTCAGAATGTGCGCAGTGCTTCTAAACGTTAACTGTGCCATGAGATGACCTCTTTTATCAAAAATAATCGAAAACAATTTACGTGCATTTTTGTGCGTTTTTGTCTGCTTTACCTTTGTGTTTCAGTTCCGCGTTGCATTTCATGTTCTCCACTGTTTCTAAATTCCGGTCTACACAGATATTAAAACATTACTATTTGCGCTTTAAATATATTTTTTCTCTTCGTAGTTTTGTTCTCTGAAGCTGAATTCGGAGGAGGGACAGATCAATTTGTTTCAATACGTGCAACTACTGCAAGACATCGCCTGACTTTGGTTTAAACTAATTAAAACTCCAGACGTACCACCGAAATTTGCGAATCACTGTGATGTAACTTAAAAAAAAAAGCCACTTCTTTCTTGAGATATAATATGTAGCGTATGCACTCTAGGTTTAATTAACTTTTATTTGAGTTCTTTTTGCATCACCTGGTTTCGTGGAAGAAGTTTCGGAGTACATGGGATTACTTTTTTTTTAATTCGTTTAAAGCTTGGTTTGAATTTCGAACCTTGGGAAATCAAAGTGGGTTGCATTTGAACGAGGAACTTTCAGAAATGTGCAGGCCACTCTAAAGGGAAGACCTTTTTGAAAATTATTTGCCGTCTATCAAATTAATCACTTATAATTTTATAACATAAAATTAAGTTTATGTGAATACATAAATATATGTCGGTTATTTTAAACAACAAAACATTTTCTTTTATTCCGAAGGAAGTTGGAGCGTCTTTTTAAATGCATACCTTTATATTATATACGAAGAAGGTGTAACTTAAGATTAACTATATTATAACACTCTGATTATGAAGCGGGATGAAATATTTAAGGTAAATATTGACATACGCGAAACCGCAAAGCAAATGTTATTTAAGCAGAATCACAAAGCGTTGTGGTTTGTACCAGCCCCTTAGCGTTGAGCACTAAGTGTGGCATCAAGAGGGAAAACTTCGTCTTTCGTAATGGCATAAATGGGTGAAATTCTGGAGCTCTAATTAAGACAGAAGCAAATCTGTGCTCTAATAAAACATTTCTACTGCATCTACCTTAAATGTTAAATTATTTAGAAATCACGACAATCGAAACAATTTAAACAATAAAAAAGAAATTAACACGTGAGACAGTTTGTTCGATCTAAACAGCAGAGAGGGGGGTTGGGGGGGGGGGGGGGAGGGCTTGAGGACCAGTCAAACTGCTTGGACAGATTTTTTCCTCAGCCCCCACCATGCTTATGCATGGTAAGTAAAGCTAGCATGGTGGTTATTAATATTATTTTGCTTAAGACTTCGTTTTTTAGTGATTTCATTATTTTTAAACTGCAATTCACACTATCTTTTTTCGACATGTTTCATTTTTTAAGTACGGGTTTTATCATTCGCAACTTGAAATGAGGTTCCGCCACCCAGGAGAAAGGACGTGAAGGAGAGGAGTTGGGAGCTACTTTCTATCTATAGTTCCGTCGAAACGTTGCCCGGCCTGGTGGCTGAAATGTAAAACAGAAGAAATGGGATAAAATGCAGACAATTGCACCTCCCATTGTCTACACTGTACATCGAGAGGTAGACGAAGTCAACACGGGCGCTCGTCTTGCCCAATTTTATGCTTCTCTTATTACTATCCCTGCATTCATTCCCTAATAAATTTGTTTATATCAAACCATTTCCTGGTTAGTAAACGTCTTTGACGCACACGCTTAACACCAGAAATAAATGAAATAAAGAAAGGTTCTCTATAGACCATTGTGACGTCGCTCCAAATTTATTTGTAAAATATTAATTAGGTGGTTCTTTATTAAAATAGTACAAACCTGGGAAAGAAGCGTAATTTGAACCTTTATTGTTTGAATATTCAAGTCTTCCGATAAACCTTCAACGTGTACACAGAATGTAACATAGTATAGCGTAAAAGGAACTCGGAACTATGTTTCAATGCATTTTGAAACGCAGAAGGCGAGTTCCCGTTTCCGATGGCAGTTGCCGAACTACGGTCAGAGTACCACTTTTACTGTAGGACAATTTCTGGAAGCTCAAGAACAAGGTGTTTCTACACAAGTAATTTCTTGCTTTAAATGTTGTATATTTGTCGCTTTAATTATCGCTTTTTTAATTGCTTGTCCCATTCGTTGTACTAAAAGAGCAAAACGTTTGAACTGCTTTAATTGGACTGAATGCAAATGGAACTTAATCTTTCTGCTGTAGAACTGTAATGGAGATAGGTGGATGAGTAAAGAGTATCTCAACATCTGTGGGATTTTTGGAAACTATATTTATGTTTTTGGGATTGTCATCAATTTTTAATTTTAGCTTTACTTCCTACAAGTCAGTCTGCTATATTATGTTTTTGTTAACGTTCGTGAAATACAATGGCGGAATTCGAAATATCTCAGAAAACGAGGTTTAGATGGGGAAAGTGTTGAAAGGAACCTGATAAGGTCTTCGTAAGAAATAAATTTAGCACCTACTTCTATCAACTAGTACCGGCTTTTCGTACTTTCGTACGTGTTGCTTTTTATATATGTATATATATATATATATACAGGGTGTTTCACGAAAGGTGGACCAATTCGATATTGCGAAAACTACGCGTCGCAACACAAACAAAAGCTTATGTTGTTTTGGTCCTGGGCCAGAAACCTATTTAGGAAAATTAACAAGGTCCGAGATAAGTAAGTTGTTAATTATTTTTGTGCAATTAACTTTTTAAATATTGTGCTTAAGGGCATGGTTTCAATTAGAAAATTACTTAGCATCATCGAAAAACACTAAATCAACAAATTGCTGAACAATAGAAGGCACGCGCTGCATGTTAGGGCTCTCTGAAAAACCACAAATTAGACGGGTTTTTAAGTTTGGGTTTGCTATCGGAGCGCATCTCGGCCCCAACGGCACCGCGCCCCGTGGAGAAATAGTGCAACTAGCTTCTGCTGCGTCGCGCGAGGACAGCGCAGCAGAGGTTGGTTGCACTATTTCTCCACGGGCGGGGTGCCGTCGGGGCCGAGATGCGCTCCGATAGCAAACCCAAACTTAAAAACCCGTCTAATTTGTGCGGTTTGTCAGAAAGCCGTAAAATGCTTCGCGTGTCTTCTATCATTCTGCAATTTGTCGATTTAGTGTTTTTTGATGATGCTAAGCAATTTTGTAATTGAAATCATGCCCTTAAACACAATATTGAAAAAGTTAATTACGCCAAAGAAATTAACAACTTAATTATGCTGGATTTTAATAATTTTTCTAAATAGTCTCCTAGCCCGGCCAGGGCCAAAACGACACAAGTTTTTTTTTTATAGCGAGGCGTAGTTTTCGCAATATCGAATTTGTCCACCTTTCGTAAAACACCCTGTATATATACCGGGTGTTTTTACGAAGATTTTCAAAAATCCTAAAAATTATTGCATTTGAAAAAAAAAAGAAACTGTCATCGGGAACAAACTACCAGCCATGGCAGAAGTCAGGAATTGCCAAAAACATACTAATTAGCCAGCTGATTAATTACAATTTGTTAATTAACTTTTTATTTAGTGGAAATAGACCTATGGTTTCAATTAGAAAGTTGCTGAGCGTTATCGAAAACTACGTAATCAGTCATTTTCAGAAAGACTTTGAGCGCATGAGAAAAGTAGTAGCGCACTAAAGTTACCACTCGTGGAGCAGGTACAAGGCTAGCGGTTGCGGTAAGGCGCCCGTGCGATTTTTCCGCCTCTTATCTAGCCTCAGCCTTGTACCTGCTCCACGAGTGGAAATTCAGTGCGCTACTACTCTTCTCACGCGCCCGAAGTCTTTCTGAAAATGACTGATTTAGTGGTTTTCTAAAACGCTCAGCAACTTTTAATTGGAACCAAATGTCTGTTTTTACTAATTAAAAGTTAATTAACAATTTTTAATTAGTTATCTGGCTAATTAGTATGTTTTTTGCAATTCCTGACGTCCGCCGTGGCTGGTAGGTTGTTCCCAAAGACAGTTTCTTTTTTTTTTTCAAACGCCCTAATTTTCAGGGGTTTGTAGTATTCGGAAAAACACCCGGTATATATATATATATGCTTCTGTCAGCGTTGTAATACCATTATATGTATATTTCATTTCATTTATTAATCCTTAAGGGTCCTCTTTTGAGGGCATTACATAAGGAGGGGGTAACACGAGAAATTATACAATAAAACAGAAACATAAAAAATACATAACAACGCACACTCTTGCATAGAAAAACCTAATTTGGTGTGGAAAAATACAACATGATGGAGCTTTCGAAAACCACAGGGTCAGTTATTGTAATGAGCGACTGTGGAACATTTTTCCAGTCAACAATTGTGAGTGGGAGAAATGATTTGTTAAAGCCATTACTGGAACCCAATACGTTGAAAATTGTAGGAGTTATTGAGGCGACGAGATGACCGTGCGGGAGTGCGCAGGAATGAGCTTCAAACAGTGGGATGATAGTGGTAAAGTTTATGGAGCAAGCAGAGACGTGCAACCTTGCGGCGTACCTCCAGAGTTGATAAATTTCGGCTCGTTTTCATAGCAGAGACACTGTTTTTATAGTCATAGTTTGATAAAATGTAGCGTGTTGCTCGGTTTTGAATTGCTTCGAGTTGACTGATCAAGTAATTTTGGTGCGGATTCCATATTGTAGAAGCATATTCCAATTTTGGTCGAATGAAGGTTTTGTATGCAAGTTTCCTAAGCTTTGGAGGAGCAGCATTCAGGCAACGCCGGATGCAACCAAGGGTCCTTGCTGCGTCCGAAGAAATTGTGTTAATGTGATTAATCCATGTCATATCGGAAGTTAGTATGACACCGGGATATTTATACCTATCGACATCTTCAAATATCTCGTCGCCCAGCACATACTAGAAGGAGGTAGTGACTCTTTTACAAGAAAAGTGGATTAATTTGCATTTAGATTTATTTAGTGGCATCAACCAGTTGTTACACCACTAAGAGACATTATCTAGATCCTTTTGGATAAGTTTGCGGTCATGAGGTGAAGTGATCTCGCGATGTAAAACACAGTCGTCTGCAAAAATACGTATGCGAGAAGAAATAGAATTTGGAAGGTCATTATTAAATATTAGAAAAAGAGGCTCAAGGACTGTGCCCTGGGGCACGCCAGATGTGACATTAATTAAATCAGATTCGTACCCATTTGAAGGGGTACTCCGGCGATTTCTTCATGGTCCCAGATTTACTTGAAATTTTGCTAAACTCGCCAAACAACAATGCTAAAATAGTATCCCAAATATTAGGTCAAATTAAAATTTTTTCACGAAGTTATTGAATTTACAGTTTTGGTCCTCACCGTGTTTTTTAAACGGAAAGTCTCTACTGGCAACCACGAAAAAGTGACGTCAGTGGAAGGCAGGGGTTCACTTTTTGGACTGTAGAATTTGTTCCCAACAGATTCGAAGCAGTTTCATGGTGTCAAATGAATGCTTTGGAAGCTCGCTCCAGTCCCCGCGCTCCAGCACGGAACTAATGATTGGCATATTCTATTTTCTAGACTGCTTGCTCGACTGGCAAGCCTGCCCGCCACCGACGTCACGGCACTGAAAAGTGCGGGTATATTTGAATGTTGGTTTTTGCATCATTTTCATTTGCCGATTTCACAATACCTATTATGAATTTCACGATACTGAATAGCATACCAGAAAGGGTAAAGGCCGGGGAGTCAGAAATATAGTTAGTTGTGGTAGCTCAAAAAATCGCCGGAGTACCCCTTTAAGACAGTGTACTGCATTCGCGAGTCAAGCAAATTACGTATCCACATTAAGACTTGGGGGTCTAGATGAAGGCAAGAAAGTTAGAAATTAAACGAATATGTGGTACATGATCAAATGCCTTAGAAAAGTCGAAAAATATTGCGTCTGTTTCGTTGCGAGATTGAAGGCTGCAATGAAGGTCATGTGTAAATTCAAAAAGTTGCGTCTCACAAGAGTAACCCTTGCGAACGCCATGTTGGTGGTGGTAGAAGAAGTCATTGCAATCTAAATGCGACATTATGTGCGAATAAATTATATGTTCAAGAAGTTTAGATTGAACGGAAGTTAGTGAAATGGGACGATAGTTAGAAGGCAAGGAGCGATCATGATTTTTGTGGACCGGAACAATCCTACCTAGTTTCCAATTGGATGGGAGACAACCTTCGGATAGTGACTGATTAAATATCAGCTGCAAAATATCACTAGATACAATCTTAGTAATTTTTCAGAATCTTCTATGATATGTTATTTGACCCTGAGAATGATAAAAGCTTGAGCAAATCGATAAGAGTGGCAATACCGGCCGATGAAACGTTGATAGGGGCCATGGGCTCGTAGTGAACAGCGGGTAGCTCAGGCACGTTTAAAGGACACTCGTCCGTGAAGATGGATGAGAAAAAGGTATTCATGACCTCTGAGCGCATTCGTTCCTCAACTGGGTTGCCACCCTCATCGATAAGTTGAATGCTATCATTGTTGTTCTTTGACTTGATTATATTCCAAAACTTTTTGGGGTTGTTCTGAAGCATAGTTGGACGGTCCTTATTAAAATATTTTCTTTTTGAAGCTTTTATTGGATGAATATAATCCTTAAGGCAAGCATAATACTTCTCCCAAATACTTGAACAGCTGGTCGTTCCTGCTTTGCAAAATAGGCGTTTTTTTTTTCTTATTGCCAAGTGACTTAAGTCATTTTAACAAAAGACTTAAGACCGTCCAACTATAAAAGACTAAAGACCGTCCAACTATACCAGGGCTGGCAACCATCACTTCGGATCCGCAGTGTAGGTACAAATGCATGAATAAGGTCATTCAATTTATTTTTATATAAAATCCAGTTGTCATTCACACTCCTTAGATTAAAGTGGATTTGATACGACTGCAAGAAAGGGGTCATATTTCTGCTCATTGACACGAAATCTGCTCTACTGTAGTCCCGTATTACCTTTTTAACAGGCATCCTAACCGAGATGGGAAGGGACAGCGAGATGTGCAAAAGTTTATGGTCACAACGAATCGAACAAGATCAGGGGAGGACGTGAGTACAAGGTCAAGGATGTCATCCCCACGGGTTTGGCTCATAACGACCTGGGTTAGATTAAAAAGCAAACATAGTTCCAGGAACTCGCGAGAATCACGTGATGCATCGGCTGTTAGACTTGACCAGCTTATATTAGGAAAGTTGAAATTTCCGAATAACAGGAGGTTAGCTTTTGGAAAACGTTCAGTTATCTCCAATAAAACTTTATGCAATTCACTTGTGAATGCAGAGTCACTATTCGGGGGGGTGTAGCAGACAGATAGTACAGTTTAAATTATAGCCGAACAAAGAACGACGCAAGTAATTTCCAAACTGCATTGTAACTGAATGCAGAACGAAGTGATATGCCTTTTGACTCCGATAAGAACACCACCACCGCGTGGAGTGGGCTGTCCTTTCAGTAGATACAGAGATTAAGGTGATCGGGAAATAGCTCGTCATCGCGAACATCTGGCTTCAACCATGTCTCGGTCAGCACAGCAATATCAGAATTACTATCTTCTAAAACACTGCACAGTTCCGCTCTTTTATGCATGAGGCTGCTAATATTAGTGAAAGAAACGTGATATGACAAACTCTTTGTTACTGTACGTGTTAATAAACTGGGAGTGGGAGCATTACGAGATAAGTTTATTACAGAGCATAGTTATGCAGAATATTCTTTTACACGGTCTGATTCAGCGTCATATCCAAAGCATTTGTTTAGCATGCGGAGCTTATCAAAACGAATCTTGAATGGGACGTTTTGTGGCGTTGCGAATTGAAACAGCTTGCTCCGTGCTAATCGAACAGCGGGTGATAAGTCTTCTCGGACAGCAAATTGGGAGCCTTTTAGTTTAGATCCCGATGGCAAGACTGCGGTTTATGTTTGAACCTTAGAAACTTTACAATAATCGGTCTGTTTTTCTCAGTACAAAAACGACCTAAACAATGAAGTCGTTCAAGGTTGTTGGCGTCTAGCGTTAGTCCAAGCCTCTCCCTACAGAACTCGAATATCTTCTCTTCTGATTGAAGCCAAGATTCAGAATGCGAATCAGGGATGCCAAGAAACAAAAGATTTGACCGCCGAAGCCTGTTCCCTGCGTCATCACACATTGTCCTAATTTCCAAGAGTTCAGAGATTAGTGTGTTATTGTTGTCAATAGGCGGGTTCTGGGGTGCTTGTAATGGGACCGCCGCGAGATTGCGCTTGACCGCAGCGACCCCCTCCAATAGTTCGTTGACCAGTGCGTCAGTCGTTTTTTTATTGTTTTGAAGCGACGTGATCGAAGCTAGCATTGCGGACTGTCCAGCCTCTATTCGCTGCACAGCTGCTAGAACCGACTCTAGTTTATCGGTTTCTATGGTTTTTGTAGGCCCGGGGTTTAGTTCTACATCACCCGATACAATGAGAAGCTGCATTAGAAACGCCACGTAACTATAGTTCAGAACTAGACACAACAGCTTTTTTTATTTTTTACACAAATCAAACCGGTCGTTGTGGCACGGCATCGCAAGCAGGCAAGGGTCATCATCGTGAGAACCTGCAGTATTTTTAGAGTAACTAACCTGGACCAAAAACAAGGTAATCGTAGTTTCCGTGACGATGCAGCGCCCCAAATGGTAGAGATGCGCTGATTGCTTTTGAAGACATGCATCATACATCCTTCCATGTTGCCAGGCGAAGAACTTGTGGTCGTTCAGTTTTGGCGGGATGTAAGCCGGGGCGTCGGTCGTATCCACCATGCAGAAGGTGCTCGCGTCCAGGAAGAAAGAGGCTTTGACGGTGAGTGTGCATCCAGGAGGGGCTGTTGGCTGCGCCGCTGACAAGGCGGCGGATAGCAGCATCTGCAAATATATATATATATATATATATATATATATATATATATATATATATATATATATATATATATATATATATATATATATATATATATGTATATATATATATATAAAACTGGGAATAAAAAACCCTCGGTGAAAACAGCAAATATGGACGATTTAATCTTCGACGTTTCGGCCGGAGTCCGGCCTTCGTCAGGAAGAACTTTTACAGATGAACGCGGGTGGTATTTATACATTGCTACGGTCGAGTCCAAGTTTCAAAAACGGTGGTATGACGGTTGGAGTTCCAGATGGGCAAGCGTTTATACAATGCTACGGTCGGGTCCAAATTTCGGCGGGATGACCGTCATCCCGCCGAAATTTGGACCCGACCGTAGCATTGTATAAACGCTTGCCCATCTGGAACTCCAACCGTCATACCACCGTTTTTGAAACTTGGACTCGACCGTAGCAATGTATAAATACCACCCGCGTTCATCTGTAAAAGTTCTTCCTGACGAAGGCCGGACTCCGGCCGAAACGTCGAAGATTAAATCGTCCGTTGTTGCTGTTTTCACCGAGGGTTTTTTCTTCCCAGTTATATACCCACGCCTTCGGCCTCTCGCCACCATGCCCGTTATATATATATATATATATATATATATATATATATATACATAAGGGATTACAACGATAAAAGAAGTATTACACGTTTAGCGCTCAATACAAAGGGATATCTTGAGTGTGCATGCTTTATTGCAATGTTTTCTGACCTGTGTTTCTGCACCTCAATATAGAGTATTTTTGCTTAGTCAGACTGCAGTAGCGCCGCACTTTTTCCCACATACATTCCATAAACAGATGACGATAATGAGTATGATGATGCCTTTCATCTTGAAGCTATAATTTGTTTCACTATAAATCGGAGCGCAGTCAAAGGCTAGGGTCCTTTCAACTAAAACGCTAACACTAAAATCATTTAAGTCATGACGCGTTCACAACACTTGACTGCTTACCTGGGGGTAACACACGCGCAAAAATACGACGAAGCTTGTGATCAGGTGTTTCTTTGTGCTGCGTGAATGGCCCGACCGTCTCGCAGCAACATGAGATGCTTAGAAACCGGTATTCACGCCCCTTATGACCGACAGTAAGCATTCACAAGAGGCTTAAAAACCGGATGTGTCGTTTTCGCTCGTAAAGTGAAACGTAAACGTGTGAACTAGACTTTACGGTGAAACGAATTATAGTTAACGAAACAAATTGTCTTTCTTTCAAGTTTCCTTCCCAGCCTCAGGTTTTTAACATCATTGTCGAATTATAGTTCATTTTTCGTCTCGGAGTTGACTTCTTGCAGTCTCTCGGTCATCAGTGAGCTGTTACAGCTTATGTTGTCCGTGACTTTATACCGTGGTGCAGACAGTGACGAAGCTATTTTTGCGTAAACGCATTGTTCACAGACTTAAACATCACGATGCATGTGCAAATCACGTAAGGGAGGACACCGGAAGATTGCGTCCAAAGACTGATAGGGACGTAAGTTGAAGCCGGAACCTTTGGTGTTCTCCACGAATACTCTGGACCGAACAAAGTGCGAGTGCGCCTCGGTGGAGACGAGGTGTCGCGAGGAGAACCCGTCGAGGAAGTAGGCGACGTGTGAAAAATGCCGTCCCGGGGGAAGCGCTTTGTATTCGCGTCATGTAAAATGCGAAGGAAAGCTTCTTCTTTTTTTCCTTTTTTTTACTGGAATTGGAGTTTTTCTTGGTTCGTGTATCAGAGATCAAAGTGAGGCTGGAAACTCTGGGTGACGTAGGCACTCCTGAAGCTGCTGCGCTTGCAAAACGTTGAATATATTTTTTTTAGTTCATTTGGTTTCGTTCTTTTTGCTATAAGAATGGAGCTTGAACGCACTTCACAGACAGGCGTGACAATAACGTGGACGAGAAAACCTAGTTTTCTATGCGACAAGATTCTGCGGATACTGGCGCTGCATGCCCGCCTACACTCATATGCGTTTCATTCTGCGAAGAGAGCGACGCAGTCATGAGAAACAAGCGATCGATCACCGTTTGTTACGAATTTCATTTGTTTACCTCTGGAATGTCGTGACATAAAATTGCTCTAAACACTGACAGCTTCTGAAAGTCATGATGTGACTTTTGCGGAGAGCAAGTCGTCTGCTTCATGCGCAGGAGTTGCGGTGACATGAGTACAACGCCGAGCTCCGATTGGCTTCGATTGAAAGGATAGTGTGTAGACCTTAATGCTAGATGCCTTTAGGTCTACCCAGTATTTGTTTTTCATTCAGTCAATTAAAGCTTGTCATTCTGACATCATAAAAAAACCTGTGCAAGAACCAGACAAACTTCCGCTCCGCATTACGTTCATGCTTCATGTTTCGGGACTGGTTTTTGGGTGTTTTTATGGGCCAATGGCAGATCATTGGCCACGGAGAAATTATATGTTTTGCACTCGCCACACCCTGCGCTTCTTAAGCTGTGAGTAGCAATAGTATGGGGAGAGAAAGTCGTCTGCTTCTTGCTCAAGAGTTGCGGTAACGTCAAGCGACGCCGAGCTCTGATTGGCTCTGATTGAAGGATAGTGGATAACCTCAAAGCAAGCTGCCTTGAGCTCTACCCACTATCCTTCAATCAGAGCCAATTAAAGAGCTCGGCGTTTTGACGTCACCACAATTCCTGCAAACAAAGCAGACGAACTTCCGCTCAGCATATCTTCACCTTAGAGGAACACTGCAATGAAAAAAAAAAGTATTTTTTTTTTAAGAGTTCAGATGGGAAACGTATGTTTTGCTAATTGTTTATGAGAAGATAAAAACAATTGTGCGCAATATTTACTCCGTTAGACGCAATTTATGTGGAGGTCACGGCCCGCGCTAAGCCCCGTCCACAAATCAGTTGCCCCGCTCATTACTACTGGATTGGCTTGGAATGCTCGACCGAACACGCTAACAAGCCCGTGTCTTCCTTTCGCGACATCCGGCGTTTCGTATGTCGTCTGAAAACGGCTGCTATTTGTGCGAGCTTACGCACGGGTGCCTCCGGCATCCTCTGCTATTTCACCGTAATCTATCGCGGTGTGCCATGCCCGAAGGACGCGGACATGTACGCTGCCCGTCCACGTCCGTTTTCGCCTTCGTCCATCTGCTAGTCTGCCTCCGTCTAACAGCGTTTACAACGCTCGCAACACTCGACCATAAAAGCGGCGCTCTAGCGTTCATCATGCGCGAGCGATGGTCGAATAGGAACGATTTGGCCAACTAGACGGAGCTCTAAATAGTGCAACAACAGCGCTGCCAATGGCAGAAAAAAAAAATGGTTCGCGTCTGTGGCGTTTCGGCGCCATTAGCCTATGCGAAGCGCAAGTTTGTCTGCTTCTCTTGCAGGGGTTGTGGTGACCTCAGAACTATGTGCTATGATTGGCTGATTGAAGGATAGTGGGTGGACCTCAAAGCAACTTGCGCTCCGCATTGGTAAACAAAGGAGCACGACATGTATCGGCTGTGGTGCGGTTTTGAAGAGAAAAAAAAAACAAAAAAACTTGGGGGATTTCTTTTTGTGGCGCAAATAAGAAAAAGGGCGAAAAGCTGCGGCAGAACGTTTTTTTACCGTTGAAGATCTATTAGACGGCCCCAGACGAAGTTAGAGCGAAATGGTTTTCGCAAGTTCGGCCGAATGTCGTCTACGACATCTGTTTACAGGCGAGTATTCGTTCACATTTGGCGTTAGGATGATATTTACAAGTATAATAGACGATTGTTGGCTACCTTATTTTCGATACGGTAAGCATTAAGTCGGTCATCCTACAGAGCGGAAATGTGTTGCGGAGTGTACGGTTCTCGCTTCTGTTAGATCGTTCATGCCAAAGAAATGTAGTGCTATGGGGAGAGAAATTTTTGTGGCTCGTAATAATTATTGTAAGGACAAGCTTGGCCAATAAGATCAAGTGAGTGTTTGATATCTTTAACTTTCAATGCCTCCGCAAAATATTCTGAGCGCAACCTGCACCTGCCGGGTTGGTGTCGCGGGCTGGCGCAAGGATGCTGCCGGAGTTTGTTTTTTTGTTTTTAATATTAATACTGCCGAAGACATTTATTTTGCCAGCCCCCCTCAGCAATAGAAAAAGCAAGCAAGAAAGCCGTGCACAACCCGAACAAGGCCTTCGAGGATTTGCTTCCAGGTTATCTTTGTCTCATCTCACACACGCAGTAATTACCCCTCTAGTCTATTGAATGAGTATCGGCTCTTGCAGATACGAATTTTTACGTGAGACTAAAGGTCCGTTCACACTCTTGCAACCGAGTACGACCGAGAGAGACCAGACCGGTTTTTAAGCCTCTTGCGACCTCTTAGGACCAGCTCCTGCTGCAGCGCATCCTGTCCTAAGAGGTCGCAAGAGGCTTAAAAACCGGTCTGGTCTCTCTCGGTCGTTCGGTTGCAAGAGTGTGAACGGGCCTTCAGAAGTGTGTTTAATAAGGTAGCCCCACAATGGGGTGAGAGTTCAAAGACAGAGGGCCATTCCTTTACAATTTTCTCAATTGCCTATTGTATTAGTCGAGTAGAATTCGATTTAATTATTCAAGTGCGTGCAACACCTTTTTTGACCCACCATCTTGTTCCAGGTGGTGCAAGCACATGCCCGGCTGCTTGGCCTGCTTCTCCATTTGTCATTCTTGATAGCTATCTCGAAATCAAAAGCCCAATGATGAAAGTTTTAATACTCTCTAGCAGGGGTTCCAGCGACAGCAGCTGCAGGGATGTGCTGAACCGCATGATTGACGAGGTGTCCCGGGCCGTGGAGAAGGAGAGGCTCGGGGGGCTCCTTGTAACCATGCACGAAGGAGCTTCGACAGGTGTACCGCTACATTGAAGCTACCTCCGTTGGCCTGAGGACATGCCTCAAAGCGGTCTACTCTTCCTTCGATTGTACTTTATATTGCACCGTCATCCTTATGCTTCCCACCGCATGTCAAGTCTTTGTGGGGCATGAATCTGCTTAATCCATTATGCCTCCCGCCTCCCGCCAGTTGCATGCCTGTGAACGGGGACCTATCAGTTCCCACTATAGTGCATGTTCTACCCTGCACAGCGTTGCATGGCAACTCAAGTTCCATGAGTTGTGCTAACAGACACAAACAATGATATCTTAATTATCCAAATAAATTGAAGCCATTGGCGCACGGATCGGTTTGCCATCGTGGTAATTTGACGAATTCATAAAGCATTAATCCTAAGAACATGCCATTATTAACCAGACATGCAAACGCTATAGCATTTTCTCTGCTTGGGTGTCAAGAGCTATTTTCTGGTTTGATTACTGCGTCCATGTTTCCTGAAGAGCGCCGCATTTATTATTAACGCTAAATGCCGTAGCGTGTTTCTTGTTTTTCTGCTTGGGTGTTGGTGTTATTCTTGTCTGCTTTGTCTGACCAATGCCTCCAGGTGGCATGAAGAGCGGCGCCTGCTCATCATGAGCACAAAGGCAAAGCGCATCCGCAGATGGGAAGGGAATCATAATGCTTTATACTTGAGCATGTGCACATCAAAGCACCAGTCAAACAAAGCCGTACAGTACGGTCATTCGCACATTCCCATTTTGACCACAGCTATGCACGGTATGACAAAGTCGCAGCAAATGTATGTGAGAAAAGTATTATGCAATTTTTCAAAAACTTCAATAATGACCTCAATAAGCATACAGTACACATGGTGTCCACCAACCTGGAAAACCGGGATTTGTCAGAGAGGTTTCTCGTAGATTCTGTACCAATACAAATATTTTTGCTTCACCTACTTTTGTCCTATGCTTTGCAAATAGCCCTTTTCTCTTTTTATCTTTCACAGCACATCATATTTATTTCACTAACGAAAGCACAAGATCTAAAAAAAATTATGTAGGAACGGAACCGATATTGATAATGAGTCTTAGGACTGACTGAGCATTTTTTTTTTTGCTTTTTAAAAAAACATTCCACAGTTTGTGCTGTTTTAATGAATAAAGTTCTTGTTATACAAAGCTGTTGTCAACAGTCACATATATACAAATAACCTTGAGCAGCTTGCAGAACCCGACAAACCTGTCACACTAAAGAGCACAGCAACATCTGCGTGACTGTGCTTAACTTACAGGTCATTTAGTATGACAACCATAAAACATTTGTATTCCCAAATGTTAGGATGGCATCACCATCAATTCAGTATAAATAACAAAGCCACTGGACTCAACATTGTAGTGTTATTTTTGTTCTACTCTATGCATGTACACTTGTGGCAGTCGTAACGTTCAACAAGAAAAAAGTAACAAAGGCGCAAGTCGTAAAAAGAGCTCATCAGTCCCCCAGCAGCACACAACTTTCCATGCATCTAACACACTGACATTGATTCAGACCTCGAAGAGGTCTATCCGGTGTCGTGTGCAGCGTTCGTGCGTATGGCACCCGCTTTGCTCGCTTTCCAAAGCAACAGACATGCGCATTGAGCTCTGTAGATTGCACGCTGGCTGTGAATTTTTGAACATTGGAAAAGGGTATACATCGGCTGCTGAGGTCAGCGGCACTTGAAACAGTAACCTGCCGCAATACCCCACTCCCCCCCCCCCCCCCCCTTTTTCGCTCCCCAGTCTGCCTTTAGAAGAGGGCAACGCAGGCTCATGGCAAGCATCGCAAATTCTGCCAAGAATAAAATGCAACTTGTAAGTGCAGATAAGTGATTCCGGCACCAGGTTACAGAACTACTTGAGTACTAGGCACAGCCTCGGCTGCCACGTCGAGGAGAGTCTGGAGTGGGACCCAGATGAGAGAAGGACTATCTCCGTCAATTTCGCCGTCTGCGCTTCACGCAGCCTCACAGGTCACGGCAGGAACAAGAGCCTCCACTGCTGGTGGCTGTAGTTGTTGGTGGCGTCCAGACAGCGTAAACATCCTAAAACGTGATGCAGAGTCTGCACTATGCGTCATAAATCAGACCACTATTACTTCTTTGCCCTCTCCGCATTTGGTGCCTTCTTCTTGTAGATGGCAGGAAAGATAGAAGACACGTACGAGGGATGTGCCTCGACATCGTTCCTTTAGTTGTTTATAAAGTGGGCGCTGCAGATCCTCGTCAACGGAGACGGTCGCCGCTTAAAACCGTCCTCTCTAAAAAAAATAAAAAAAGTGAGACCTTTCATCTGACCAGCAGAAAAACTAGATGAACTTCTCTTAGGCTTGCAAGCAAACAACGTATTATTAGAAGAAAAAAAAACTCACTGCTGGCGTTCAGTGAAAAGGCGTGAAAGGGACGATACGATCGCGTGAAACGCAAACTCGTCACGGTGGCACAGCCAAATTTCTCTATCACGTTTGGTATATTCACAATTGTGTTCTAAGACCGATCTCGCTCCATTTCTTTGCCAGTATACAAATAAAAATGCATGCCTTAGCACATACAACGTTTCCTTTTGTCGGCGTACTGCCGTGATCTAAGCTTGCCGTCGTTGCGTCTTGTAGGGCTTGCCGGGGAAGTGGTAGAACTTCAGCGACTCACTACAGTCGTTTAGCTCGTTGTCACACCCAACCACACAACAGAACAACGTGCCGGGCTTGCGTTTTTTTTTTTTTTTCAATCGCAAGTGCGTAGCAATCAGCGGTGAAGTGACCTGCGATGGCAGCAAACGGAGAGAAAAGACCGCAAAATACGCGAGCTGCTGTTTTGGCTGTTTTTAAAGCGTCCCGTGAAAGGCTGGGACGCCACTGCAGTATTCGCCGAAGCTTGTATGAGTTGGTCCTATAGGATGTATTCACTGGACGCCATATTTGAGGACGCTATTTAAAGCGCATGCTCAGAACGAGCTCGCATTTATAGCCTGCTAAGACCGGCAATCTTGATGGTGTAGAATGCACGTTGCAAAATAACTGTGAAAGCTCGCCGTCAGCACGCGCTCAGCAGTCGCGCACACATCTATGGCCGCAGTGAATATTGTCCATGCAAGTGTCTATCAGCGTCTGTAGATGCGCGGTAAAAAGCGACCGAGAGGACTGCAAAAGGTACCACAATGAATATGCTGTCATTTCAGCTCTTATGCTCTTGTTAGGTTGTCCGCCTATCATCCGCGAGCAAGGGGAGAGGGCGTCATGACGCACAATTGAAACGTGACCTAAAATTCTTTCCTTTGACAAGCCAGATACACTGAAAAACTTGAGCGCTACATTACTTTCGAAGCGAAATGACAGGACCATATCTGGACTAACTTGATACGAGCCGAACGCCCGATTGCCTCTAGCCAATTGTCTCGCAAATGCTTACCCGTGTAAGTATCGTCTCGGTATTGAAACCATGATCACAGCCACGACGGTTGCACGATTCCCAGAGCAGCATTTCCGCTTTTAAGGGAAACAACATCTTTATTCAGCATAAACACGCGCAAAGAAAGAAATCAAGGAAGATCGATCAAATAGTGAATGTGGGACGAAGCTCAGGCCAGTCCCACATTCACTCTTTGACCGGTCAGGGTTGATTTCTTACTTTGCGCGTGTTGATGCTTAATAAAGATGTCGCCTCCCGTAAAAGGCCACTGCTCTGCGAATTCTGCAACCGTCGTTCCACCACATCCTACTACGTAAACAAGCATCCGCAAGGCACTTCCGAAGGCGAGTACTTGTGACAGTTGTTTGCTGCAATCTAAGTCGGTTGATGAGATCTTCCTCATACACCTCTGTGAACTCAAAACGACCCGCACCCATAAAAAATGACGAACTTAACAAGCTATGCTTGTTCAGCACTCTACAGACCCCGCCAGGCATGTTTGTTATCGTTTGAAACCGAAGCAGAAAGGCAATCTTGGGATATTTCTGAAAACAATGATGACTCTTCCTAGATTATTTGTTTCTGAAACATAAAAAAGGCGATTGAAATACTTTTACGGCACGGAGATACAAATTTATAACCAACCTTTCAGTCGTTAATCTTCTCCCCAGCCAATAAGATACGTAAGCACCTTGTAAACATGGGGCGATGCTCAGCTGGTGGCGAACTCTACATTCTACGATAGAATACAAAGCACCTAAAATGTAACTAGCGAAATGAATATTTCTAAAATGAAAAATTTTATGGTAAACGTTTTATGCGTGTTTTTGTAATTCTTTTATTGCAGTGTTTTTTTTAAGTCAAAGCGCAGTCGACGTATCCAGCCGATGTTCCATTTCAGCAGTAGCACAAAGTTCACAGTGACTACGCTTTTAGTCTGTGCGTCTGCTGGCCTAGACTTATCTTATATGGGAAATCAAACGAGGCGGTGTAATTAGATCTGTCTATGAAAACAAAAAGAGTTCGCTAATCTTAAGTTACACCTATTGCAGTGACTCGAATCAGTCCAAGGTCAATAAAAACTCATCTCTTGCGAAGACAGACGTATGATACGTCAAATAAATCTGTTCGGGGTAAAGCAGCAAAACGACTATTCATTCAGTTAAAATGTCTTTAAAAACGCATAGATCACTGCACATGCATGCAAAAAGACCAGGTAGTTAAAACAAAACGCTGTTCTTATATTTACATTTTGGTCTATAATAAGCTAGGCGAACGTTTTCAACTTCCGGACAGTGAGCTGAGTTTAAATGTCACACTTACAGGTCCTCAGCGTTTTGGAGGCAATAATGTTATTAGACGACACAATTTTTAATTCATTGCAGCCTCTATCTGAATGATGCCTTTTAGATTATTAGGTATTAAAGAGACATTGCTCCCATGCGCTCGTGCAGGCGTCAGTGTCCTTCGCGGATATCCGAACTCAACAGCACTTCATGCCTCACAAATTGCAAAACGCACTGAGTAAAAAATTAAATGACCGGTTTTGTGTGCTAAACCCTTTTCGTATATAGCTGGTGTCATGTTCAACGCATTGCGTGCTATTTGTAAGACTGTAAGTGTTGTAGTGATCCTGTCATATGTCAAGCTTGGTTAGAAACATATCTTGATATTTCGCAGTATTTTATGGAATTTATGAATACTCAAGTGAAAAAAACTAAACTGTTAAGATCATCTTATACCGCGTCTCCACGCATCCAAAGAAATGCACTGGCGCAATTATTTGCATTAAAAGCGTTCCGTTAAAACGTGAGCTGGTTTATTTTTATTTAAAAATATTGACTCGGAGAATTCAAGTCGTCCTCAAATTGTTAAGGATAGTTTAATTGGACAATAATACTCCGAAACGTTCCTTGGGTTGCCAATGGAATGAATTAAAGTCAACCCATTAAAGAACACTGTGCATTTTGGTAGAAGGTTCATGAACGCCCTAAAAAATAAGGGTAACATATTAGAGCAAGAGTTTTACGTTCCCAAAACAATTTCGAAAAATATATATAGGGAACGGCTTGAAGTAAATAAATTTAATGACGTTTCTTTTCCTTACCAAGGTACCAAGGAATGTTCCTTTGACAGTTCATGCAGTTGCTCTAAAGATGGTGCATATGTACTAAGCGTTCTTTGTTGGGTGCATATTGTCCGGGGACTTTTCTTCCGGGGACTTTTCTTCCGGGGACATTTTTTCCGGGGACGTTTTTTCTGGGGACGTTTTTTCCGGGGACGTTTTTTTCCGGGGACGTTTTTTTCCGGGGACGTTTCTTCCGGAACCCGTCTTTGATGGGTAACAAAACTTCGCACTGATCACATAAGATTTTTTTTTTTCGTTATGAACAACAATATGATTTTTTTTAGCTGAAAACACAGTTTCTTAAGGGCGATCATATTTTAGGCCTCACTAATGAACGAATGAATAAGCTAACTTAAAAGTAGTCAAGTAACATAAAACAACGCTTATGGGCAAGCTTACATGAACGAATGTGCTTGTCACTACACGGTTTGCCAGAATAAGCTATCGTCTGTTTTATTTTTTGTCATAGCTGTATTCATTCTTTTAGGCAAGACTAGTGTTGTGTAATCTGCCAATTTAAGGCGCCAACCTAAAGGCGGTGAAATTTTGTATTTAACACCGACATGCACAAATGTTTATGGTAGCGTGCGTACGCATTGACGTTGCATTCATAGACCACATTCCTCAATTTCAGCTCGTTATATAAGAGTCAAACCAGTTTAGAACGAACCTTATAAAACGTCCGGTTTGGTTCGATATACCCAATATTTTGTTATAGCAAAATCCGCTAATAGCAATTTTTTACAATTCCTTTGTCATACGCAGAGGATGCTTAACGTACTCCTAGATATGTTGAAGGTGGCGGGAACGTCCAATTTTGTTCACCCCGTTCGACACTGCGAATATTAATGTCCGACAAAGAATTTTACCATTTGCGGAACCAGTGACGCTCGTTTCCTAGGGAGTGTGTTTAGAACTTACCTTACAGTGTTCCTCAAGCGCGTGTTGGTTTTATATTTTTATTTGAGCATTGCCCTAAATAAACCATTCAGTTGAAAGTTACGTCTCGTCCTGTCCAGATGTTTCTTCGCTTCGTCAGTGTTGTTTCGACGTGTTACCATTGATGATGTCCACTCTGTCCAAGAGCTGAAGAGCGTGCGGCTGCTTCGTCGTCATCTTGAACTGTGAGCCGCACCAGATTGCAGAGCAAAACTGCGAAATGCAGGAGGCTTATGGAGAGAAGTTTACGATTCCGAGACTCGGTCTGCAATGGGCGCGTTCAGTAGCGGCCCCGGAGTCAAGGAGTCACTGACTCCTTCCACTAGACGGCCGAAAGTCACTTCCGGTGCACGTAACTCCGGGGCTTCGGAGTCAAGCTCCGAAGCACCGAGTCCGGAGACGGAGCACGTAGAGTCAAAGGAGCTAAAGATGACGTCATTTCCTGACTGGTGACAATTTCCGACGCTAAGAGGGAAAAAACAAACAAAATGGTGGGATAAGTTGCGTCTGTTCTGTCGCAGGTGTGCGGTTTTCTCGCCTTTGTTAATGAAAAGCGCTCAAGGTAAGACGAATAACGCGTTCGAATTTCTTTTCCAGGTAAGGCTCTTTTCGGAAAATGCATTGGACCGTATTTTGTTTGGTTTGAATATGCTAATAAACAACGTAAACGTTCATTTGACGCCGTGTCTTGATCGCCGTTGCACGGAAACTCGGCGAATATCGACGATAATCCTGTCCGCGCTGAACAGAGCAAGGCAGGGTATGAACGCGAATTCGGTAGCCGGTTGGACACTCACGCAGAGCATGATTCCGGTTGATGTTTTGTTTGCGTAGCTAAATCGGGGTGCACGTTGGCTGACGCTCGCTTCCGCCGCAGGGGCGGATTTATGGCTAAGGTTTGGGGAGGGGTGGTGGTGATTTTTTTTTTTTTTTAATTGTGCGGGCTAGCGATTTTTGCGGCATCTACAAAAAGCAACTATTAATCGTGTTTTAACGTTTGGTACAGCCTAAATATTCCCACCAAATTTGTATTAGTTTCTTGTTTTTTTATATTAACCCGCACTTGTTGCTTCAGTGGTTCAAAGATTTGCACTATAAGTGGTAAAAAAAAAATAGAGATAGAGAGAGACATACGTGTGCATGGTTCTATATTCTATGTCTAAACAGTGACTATCCCCATTTAAGCAACACAGGCAATTGAGGCACGCGGCGTGAAAGAGTTTGTGCAGGGACTCGATCACACAAAATACATCAATTTAGACAAAAAAAAAACACCACAAAGACCGGAGAAGAAAGGATTTGTTATCAAGACAAATGTAAGACGGCCGAATAATATGGAGAATTTCTAATTCCTGGAAGAACGTGATCAAAATACCTTCTTATTTTCATTGTTATTTTATTGACTCACTCTCGAAAATGCACAGTTCTTGAGAAAAGTGAGCATTTAGTTGGAGTAATTAAACTCTAATAAAAAAACAGTGGGTGGGATTTCTCAGCGACTTTACTCTCAATGACTTGGTATTTTACGGGAAACAGCCAAACAAAAATAACTGTTCGATTCTTTATGGTCTTGTGGATCCGTGAAACCAATAGAAAACAAAAATGCCAGCTCAAATGGTCTTCAGCGCAGTGCCTAGGCCAATTGCGTGGAGCAACATTAAAATTATTTATTAAACAGATTCATGTTTATCTGATGAGATGAAGAAAAAAAAAACCCTACAATTGGTGAGGACAGAATACAGACATAATTATTTACACAAGTTATCAACTTAAAGGTTCTTCAGAGCACGAACATCGCCTTCCTTCGTCGTGCTCACTGCGCGTAGCGGTCTACCACCTTCTCTTGGTCGACGTTCACATCTCGGTGGACGTGGAGGAGGGCAAGACCGTTGAGTCGCTTTTCGCCACACCGCGATCGAATCCAAGTTTTAATTCGACGAATGGTGGAAAAGGACCGCTCAGCCGTCGCAACACTAACTGGCAGTGTGGCGAGAACGCGCAGCAGAGTCCTGATGTTGGGGTAGAGCTCTGGCTCCGACTCTTGAAGTGTCTCCACAGCTGTCGATGGAAGAGGCCCCTTCTCTTGTTCGCGTCTCCATTTCGCCGCCCACAGTGAAAATTCGGCTCTGATGATGGTCTGCAAAGCTACATCTCCCATTCCGAGGAGCACGCCGTATTTTGCTGCCAGGATACTGAGCTTTCCTGGAGCTCCCTTCTCATTCACATGGCGAGGCAAAAGTGTGTTGAGGCTGTACACTTCCAGCACCTCTTCCGGAAAACGCTGCTTAAGATCTTCTACGACAGATTCCACAAGAGGAATGTATACATGTGCGCGGAAGTATGACTCGGCTGTCTGTGGAGGCAATTTTGCGCAGTTCATTTGTCGTTGGACTAGACGAGGCACATCTAGTTGGGCTCCCATATTCTCGGCAATTTCTTCTGCATGCGCGAAAATTTCTTTGAAAGTCTTCTCGACGTTTAATGGGTTCCGCTTTTCGCTCAGGACGACGATTGTGTCTTTCACGATGTCCGAGGCACTGTTCATTTCCAGATCCGGCTTTTGGAGCAAACGACTTAGGGGAAGCGTGACTGAGAGTACATCGTAGAGAGCTAGGGTTGCGATTACAAATTCGGCATCCAGGATTGATGTAAGCTGTGATCTCGCCTTGGCAGCCGAGCTTGGTTCTCGCCACTGCGAAACCGTTTCCAACGCCTTTGCTATGCTTCCCAGGCTCTCTCTAAACTGCAAAACAGCGTCGTGACGTTCGACCCAACGTGTGTCGCATAACTTGGTCAGCTGTTTGCCAAGCTGGAGTTTCAAAACGGCGTTACGCTTGGGCGAGGCCGTAAAAAACGCAATGACTTCTCGCATTGTCCCGGTGGTGTTTCGGACACTTTGCACAGTTGATGTTTTGGATATAGAAAGGTTCAAGCTGTGGTTGAAGCAGGGGCATCGAACTGCATGCACGGCTACTTTTTGAATTTCCTGAATGGCACCGCAGAGCTCGGAGGTCATTACTGAGCATCCGTCTGTTGCAATGCCTACACAGCCTTTGGGGTCGAGAGACAATGACCTCAGTAGACTTAGCACGATTTTTCCGAGCTTGGTACCAGTCAGTGTTGGCTCCAGTGCGTCGTCTTCGTCTTGCTCTTCCTCGTCGGACCCGCTGTCCGACATGGACGAATTCTGATTCTGATTTGAATCTTGAGGCTTGAGTTCTCGAGGATCTAAGAAACCCACAAAATCTTCTCTGATCTTTAAATCATGTTCATACCTAAAAACAAGAGATAGCTGAGACTTGTGAGCCACGTCGGTTGTCTCGTCGAACATAATGCCATAATATTTGCTCTGTCGAACTCGTGCCAAGATCACGGACAGAACTTCGTCTCCGCAACATTCAATAAGGGCATTTTGAGTTGTTTTGCTTGTGAACATCTTCCTTCCTGTGGCTGTGGAGAGATGTTTTTCGAGGGCATGGTCACCACATTTCACTCTGAAGCGCAGCAGCTCCTTGAAGTTTCCTCCATTCTCCGAACTGTCATTGCCGTTCTTCCCAGTGACCACTGGGCCGTCATCCCGATGTCCACGGAAGGCAATATTCTGCCGGGCTAGGAACACAACGTTGTCGACAATCGAGAGAAGCCGCGCGCGGTTTTCAGACACCTGCCGCATTCGCTGTGTATCGATCTGGTTTGCCACGACCCTTGCTGGGTCGCGACAAGTTTTCAGAAAAGCCTTGCCCGCTTCCACTGCTTCGATGTGATATCTAGCTTTGGAATGGGTTTCCAAAGCTCCATCTTTCCCCAGAAGCTTCGCGAATTTTTTCAAAGGCTCCGTTACAAGAGCGTGAAGGGCAACTGTGTTGTGTTTCCCCCCAATGTGCCCGGTGGCAAAAAGAGGACAGAATTTGCAGAACAAACCTGCCTTGGCATCCGAGACAACCAGCCAAGGATATTTCAGTAGGTGGTCACTTCTGACGTACCTCCGTTCGACTGTTTGTCCCTTGTTGTGTTCGGAGAAAGGGAAGGAGTAACCTTGCGGTGGCATCCAATGGCATTCGAGTAAGCCAACCACGGTGTGGTCGTCTGGCCTCGCCCCAACGAAGTTGCCAATGTCATATTGCAAACCAAAGTCAGCTGCTGGATTCCGAAGTGTGTGGACGGCCGGGGCTAGTGGGGCAGTTCCGTCAGAATTCTCGACCATGGGCGACAGGAGAGCCTCAATCGTGAGTTGTTCGTCCACGCCATCAGACTTCAAAGTGAGCTTCGAGTCGTTGCTTGCAATGTCTGCCTCAGTGACAATCTTTTTGGGCACAGCTTGGAAGAAGTTATGCAGAGTGGTACTTTTCCGCTTGGATGACTTTGGTGGACCATCTTCACTCTATGTAAAAAACACTTGTTTTGCTAAACAGATAGAACCCATTCATAAGTGACGTAATTTATAAATACCACGAGTGACTGATTCAGCACTAATTACCAATATCAGCTGTGCGATCTTATGCGTCTCAAGCCGAAGTGTAAATGGAAGGTGAAAGTAGTAAAGGCTGCGTACACAAATACGAAGGAAATATTATTACAAAAATTAGCTCAATATAACATACCAAGTCCCAAACGCTGGTTGGCTGGGAGTTCTTAAGCCATCAGTGTCCTTCCACCCCACAAAAAGATTTAGTGAGCAAATTTCGCATAAATATTTTGATTATCCATCGACCGAAAGAAACGCCGCACACAGTCTTTGACTAATTTTTATGCATAGAAAGAGGAGGAAACAATTAATGTCTGCAGCGCGATGTTTTTTTTTTTTTATGTCGCTGCGGATGGTGGCAAAAAAACGAACAATTCACACGTTCCATTTAGCTTTTCTTTTCCTTACTATCTATGTCAATTACTTTTTCGGCATGCGTCACGGCTACCAACCACCTCATACGCGAGCGAAGTGCAGAAAATGCCTCGTTATAATTTGTCAAAAGAGCAACGTCATTTTACGGACTAAAGTGCAACTCACCATTGTAGCGGCTTGTTCGAGGCGGGGTTTAAGCCGCACGTCCGGAGGCTTCCTGGCTCGTGACGACGACCATTCCCCGAAGTGAAGAACCCAGGGGTCCAGTGGAGGTGGGAGAATTGGTAACGTAACGAAAGGTTTAATTACATGGTAGCGATACAGTCGTCAAATCCGAGAGAACCACGGAGCAGCCTCACGCTCCGCCTTATATAGGGTCCGTTTTCTCCCTCACTCTCCGCCAGGGCAGCAGGTGCAACCGCCAAGTGCGTTGCAGCAAAGTCCGCCGCGTCGTAGCCAGAAGTGCGTCGTAGCCATGGTTCTCCGCAGTTAGGCCATGCCTCTCTCCCCTTCCGGAGCGCACGAACCCACACGCACACACACACACGTCCCGTTGACGTCACGGACGCGTTGAGACTCGTTTTGGACAGGCTTCGACAGGCTTCGACAGGTGGGTGACCGTCCTGAACAGATCGTGACTCGTTTCCGCAGCGTTGAAACTCGGAAGAAGGTCGCCGAAGGTTCCATTCTTAACAGGCTGCAGAACTCGACTCCCGGTTACTTCATCCGCCTAAGGCTCACTTTGTCTCTGGAGGTCAACCGCACTTTCTCGTTACCCGAATCACCGTTTTGCCCAGAAGTGAACGTGTGAACGACAGGTCGAAAGCGCCGCCACTAAGCTCGAACGTGCGCGTCACCACGTGCTCCAAGTCAATCGTCACTGAAAAACAGCGATCCACGACGGAGAAGGGATGAATGGTGCAACACAGTAAAAAAGTCCACGTTTGGTTTCCCTCGCGGATCTTGAAGCTGCACTGTTCTCGGCGCTCTAAGCTACCCGACTGACTCCCCTTCAAAGTAGCCTGACCGACCGTTCCTGACTTGTGAAACGTGAGCGCTGGCATTCCCGAGGTACCTTCGCTCAGGCCCGGCGGCGCATGACTCAGAGCCCACACACGCACGCGTGTACAGTGTGGTGACCCACGTTGCTCACCGCTCGAGAGAACTCGCCCTGCCTCGTGACCTTGCTGCGCTCCCGATAGACCGGTTCTTCCCACCCTCCCGCTACGGGAGAACGTAGCCAAGGAGAGGGGAACGCCCGTCGCCCAAGACGGGAAGCAAAAATAAACCAGTTGAGTTTTGGTATGCGCGCCTCCCTATCGCCATCTCAACAACACCTTGTTATGACCCGTCCCATCTCCATGTGTGTGTGAGTGCGTGGGAAGCTTACCGAAGTATTTTCCTAGTCGTTAGGACCACTTTGAGGGAAGGATTAGCCCAGGCTTAGCCGAACGCTCGGGGCGTTGCCAGTCTGGCTGGCGTCAGTCGCTTCCGGGGAAGCGCCGCTCAAGGACTCCCCTCCCTCACGTCACGTGTCAACCCTTCGGACTTCTACCTGCGGCTGGCGCCGAGGCGGCGGAACGCGACAGTGTGTGTTCCGAGCTTTCCCGATTCTTCTCTGCCACGGTGGTGGGAGGGGGGATTAAACGGCGCCGGCTGTCTGCGGGGGAACAATCCAGGGATCGTTCATCAGCCAATTCGAAGACCTTGGAACTGTTTCCCACCCCCTTCGTAGGATTCCAGAGTGGGGGATAATCGTCGTCTCGCCTTTCCCAAACGTTAAGCTCCCCTTGGGGGAGAGCTCCGCTGGTCCGACTGCCCTCGGTCGCTTCAGGAAAAGCACCGCCCACGGAATCCTCCTCTCCCTCGCGTGTCCACAAAAATCCCGACCGTTCGAGAGACGGTCGTCTTCGGTCACATATTTCGCTATGAAATAAACCTGTTAAGTTTTCCCGACTGAGTGGTTCGGGCGTTGTTCGTGAGAAAGGTTGGACGCCAGCGAGATTACCATGCTCCCCGAGAGACAAGGCTGGGCGTCGACACCTAACAACCTCCCCTCCACCCCCTTAGCCGAGTCTTGCGGTCATAGTGGACTTTTCCCGCCTCTCTTCGCCTTTCAACCAGTGGTGCCAATTCAGCGGCACAGGATGGCTCCACAGAGAGACGGAGGGAGCAGGGAGCCTCGATACCAAAGCCGCCGCCTCCGTACAGGGTGGAGAGACGCTTTGGACGAGCCCGCGCCGCAAAGCTGCTATCTTAGGTTCTGAACTTTAAACAAGCACCGCTTTCCCTTCGCAGGTACATTTCGCGTCTGGTAAACTTGTCCACTCATCTCTCTCCATTTGTTTTATTAAATAACAAAGACGTTGCCAAGGAAAAACAGATGGCCGAATCTACTGTCCTGCTTCGACAGCACAAATTTAGTTTGCTGACCAAATAATCATTACACGAAAACCAAATATTAAAAAAAAAAAATTCAGAATTATTTTTATTTTTGGCGTCTCGGGGGGGGGGGGGGGGGGGGGGCCGCCGCCCCCCCCCCCCCCCCCCCCCTAAATCTGCCCCTGTTCCGCCGACAAAACCTTGATCGCCGAGCGCGGCCGAACTTCCCGTGTGTATACGAATACATTTTATAGAGTTCGTTACGAAGGGCAGAACAAACGTATGGCCGTATAAAAGTATCGCAACCGGCGGCGTAGATTCGCCAAGCTCTATATTTTGCGTGTGCTGACGACGTTTTTGTCGGTTTTTATAACAGTAGCTGCCTTTGCACCGCCAAGCGAAGGGCTCGATCGCGTTGCATCGCTTCGAACAGCAGCGCTGATGTGTACAGTCACTCGCTTTTACTTCAACGACCTTGTCAAGACTTCTTCAATACCGGCGTCAATTAAAAGCGATCGTGCTCGCCATCGTCTGCTTCCAGTTTATTCGGAGACCGTCTGGCACAGGGGAGGAAGCGGAAATTGCGTAGAAGCAGGTTTGAAGCCGCGGCTTTTTTTGCCGTTCAGTAGGCGCTCCGATGACTCCGACTCGAGTGACTCCGTTCGGAGCTAAGGGAGCCGCTACTGAACGCGCCCAATGCGTTGACACCGTGCGCCTCCCAAATTCTGTCAGTTCCTAAACCACCGGTGACAACGGAGTAACCCTGAAATCTGAAACCTGATAGGGCGCTAGAGCGTTAGGATGTGAAAAAGCGTAAGCAAGTGGAGGCTTCATGCCGGGAGAGGAGAAACCTCCGTCTGCATTGGAAGAAAGCCGAACAACTGAAGTGCAGGGACTCGCGTGTCTAGTGGTCGTTGTAGGCGCTGGAGATTCGATATATTCATTGTGTAGTTCGTTATGCGAGATATATTTTTGCTTGCGTACTGATAAAACATTTTCGTGTGTTTGATATAAGGGTTAATTCGTTGTAACCGAGTTCGTTGTAATCGGGTTTGACTAGTTGAAAAAAGTGAAAGCCGTTTACAACTCGGGGGGGGGGGAGGTCAGGTGACCTCGGGTTCACGTGACCTGGGGTGTCACGTGACGATGGCGTCATCAGTGACGTCACTGATGACGTCATCAGCAACGATGGCGATGCGGATGCGGATGACGTCATCAGGGAGGTAACTGATGACGTCATCAGTGGTGATGACGATGCGACTGCCGATGACGTCATCAGTGACGTCACTGATGAAGTCATCAGTGGTGATGACGATGACGATGCGGATGCCGATGACGTCATCAGTGACGATGACGATGCCGATGACGTCATCAGTGACGTCACGCGTCCCATAATGCACCGCGCGGTTACGCCGACGGCGACGCCGACGCCGCTCAAGATGGAAACGGGCGCCTAAGAGCTGCGCTCTAAAAGTCGTTACAGTACGCTGCCTCTGCTGCTGCTGTGTGTTAATGGTCGACAAGGCATGACAAGTTTGCCTCCGTCAATAAATCACAACCAATAGTTTTAAATAACCGCGATCCAAGGTACCATTTTTTTATGGAGAGAAGCTAATTGCTCTTTATACTGGTTTTAGTTCTGGATCTAGCACAGTTCTTTTTATTGTTGTATTAATTCTTCATTTCTTACGTTTACTGCCGTTGGGATGCCTCAAACTTTGGGTAGTGATAGGATAACGCTACGCATACCAGGCATACTATTACAAAGTGTAAAAAAGTCTATAATAATTATTAAAATTGAATAAACCTCGAGATTACCATAATTATTGCCATTGAACCACAAGCGACTATGTCTATTATTGTCGCTTTTTTGTTGTGTCTCTCTTCTCCCTTCAAGGCTACCAAAACTTAGATGGGTTCTGAATTGATGGTCACAAATCCTTTCCAAATATATTTTCGCTCAAGAACGATCTGATGCCTTTGAAGACATAATCGATGTTTCAAAGCATGAGCGACGCCAATCGCTGCCAAAAGTGTCTATAACCCTCTGATCCATTAGACTCATCAAATATATCGATTCTGAGGGCTGACAGGCCGCGAACGAAACATACGGTGGAGCGCAATTCTGGAGCGAAGAGATCCGTTCGGGCGATAACCCCACGTTCGTAATCCCACAAGAAATACCAAACTGCTGGTAATAAAGATATTAAAAAAAAGAAGCCTTCAGCGTGTATGTGGGAGTTTTCGCGCGAAGAGACGATTGTTTCCTTGAAAGGGTGTTTTCATCACGTTCGATCGTACGGACGCCCACGATTGGGAAACTTATTTTGCGATCTCGTCTGATATGACCTTGTGCGAAGACTTAGCAATGAGACGCAACGGAACAAAGAACCTTGGTGTCGTGATTCACGCTTCAGAAGATTGGGGTCTTGGGCGATCCTTGTAATCTCTATGGGTTATCTTCGGGTCATGTATTCTTCCCACTAGCGTTTTCTCTAAGAACATGAAACTAGAATCATGACCTATTTAAGCGGGGGTGAAATGAGTCTAAGCTTGCATGTGTTACTGACTGTGGCAATGAGACCTTAGAGTTTGGAACCGTGGTTAACGTTGGGTCCTGTTGACAATGCGGTGTACGAAATGGTTTCGGCAATAAATGTAGGTGCCAAATGTGCCGTATGCAGTGATACATAAATAGCTGATATCGGCCGTCTGGATTATCCATGCCTGAAATGGGATACTTTTTTTTTGTTTCTCTGATTACGTTCAACATAATGCCGCATCCTAAAAGACATTTCAACAACACGTGCTCTTCTCGTAAAGTTACCTTTATGAAACTCACCAAATCGCGTTCATCTGTATTCTACTTGTTATACCGTAAAAAGTACCTACATGAACAACACGTTCTTACCTCATTATTCGCTTTTTGTTTTGCCAGGACGCTTTCAGCCGTCAGGCAACAACCTTTTCTTTGTATATTATAATGTATCAATTATCTTATTAATAACTTATAACAACTCGTAGCAGAGGCTTGTGAATCACTAGGCGGCTTCCAAGGGCGATGTCGCTCTTTGTGTGATCATCTTTATATCAATGATCATCCAACCAGGTGGCCCTTGTGCATTTTTTAGGTAAACGCAAATTGGGAGAAGCGAAGGTCACTGGAAAAAAATATTGACTTCCAAGTGGCCTCGTTGTCTCGAGTTGGACTGTTCTTGACGCGTGAAGCATATACATATATTTAATAAAACTAGGTTTCGGGCACCACGCCAACTCGTTGGGTTTTAGCCTCGGAGAAGGGAAAAACAAGGAAGCCGTCGAAACAGAAGCTGCATTAGAATAGGAATACGTGCAGCAGAAAAACCACAACAAAAATACTAGTCATGACATCCACTCGAGAAGAGTCGTAAGGGTTGAGTTTGCAGGTTTTACGTTTTCTTATGTGATGAGGAGTGCATCTTGCTTAACTTCTTGATGGCTGCCGTTTTTGACTTGCTTAGGCAAAGTACGATTTTTAGTTTCTGGGCTTCGACGTGTGTTTTTGATAGAATTAGGTGGTCTGCATCGGCATTCCGCCTTATTTTTTGGCGCAATGTAAATAGGTTATGACATTTTTATTGCTTTAAACTGTCGTGCCTATTTCATAATGGAAATAAGAATTACGACAGTTTTGAAGGCCTTCCAAATGTTGCCGAATAGGAAAATTTTAGATTGAACCGTGAAACAAAGAGAAGGATGTTCCAAAGTGAGGTTTCACGTGTCGAGAACAACTCCATGGATTGAAGGGGGAGGAAAGGGCGATAGTAAAAAGGCTATATATATTAATTTTGGACTTCCGCGCTGCATTTCATCATCAAATTCGAATTCATAGTATGGCCACCATGTTTTCAAATATTCCCCCCATTACGGAACTTTTCCAGGAAACGTGAAACTCCCGTAAACGCCATGGAAAAGTTTTATTATGTGTGTCGGTATTAAGCGGAACAAAATGCTTTACTTGATATCTTCAGTGACTGCTACATTTCTGTTCTTGGAAGCTGACTGATGAATGCACTTACCTGATGAAAAGCGCAAGAGTCTTGGGGAAACTAAACCACGTTTCACTTTGTTCGGCAGCCTTAAAAGGAAGCTGAAGCACTTTCCATGAAATCTGAGTTATGCGCGGACCTCTATAGCTTTTTGTACCGTGAATTCAGTAAATTAAAAAGCAGCAATTCAAAACCGGAGCGCCAGATTTGTTATGAATAACTACCAATCCCGTCAAAGTGTTTCTAAAATGAAAGACGAGATGAACTGGTCATTGTTAGCTACCCGACGAAAAAGCCTCAGGTTACAATTCTTCTACACTTTTTGTTATGAACAGACCACCATCCAAAAAACAAATACTTAACATGTCCGTACTACGTGTCCCAGAGATTAGACCATCCTTACAAAGTGGAAACTGTGTCATCCTGCCAATCATCATTTTTTTTTGTTGGTACAGGTAGAGATTGGAATTTGTTGCCATCCTCGTCATTTCCTGTGACGTATTCGCCAAGTGTATTTTATACCCGCTTATGTAACCTTCTCCCTGCTATAATGCCCTAACGGGCGCAGCAGGACCCAATGTAAATAAATAAATAAATAACTGCACTCATCTTGCGCGGAAGTAAACGTAAACCAAATTTTTTTGATAAATACGTGCAGCGATTGCTGCCGGGCATGCGGCGATCATTTCTGCCGCTTGTTATCTCTCCAGAGAGTCGTGACGTCATTGACGGCATCCCCGAGCCAGTTTAGTGGCGAGCAAGGATAATCTGACCCCTCTGATGACGTTACTTTTGCTAATTTTTCTCCCCGCTTTCGCGCTTTCGTACGGTCACCTCGCCACCACGTGCGGGTCTACGTCGAACTTTTTACTGGTTATTATGATGTTTCTACTAATAAGTTCGAAATCAAACTTAAGACATACTTTTTAAAGTGTCTACAATACAACTCTTCCTGTTTGTTCGAATGTAAGGACCTCTTCAGCTTCCGTTTAAGAATATTAAGCAGCCCAGCTATTGAAGTAGCAGAAATAATCTGCACATAAATGGCAAACGCATATCTTCACAAAATATCTTTTTGCGATTATTTAGCTCTTCCAATACTCGCCGAGAAAGGCACGTCTGTCATATGGACGTCACCAAATTGAAGCTTCCTGTTTCCTGTACGCTCGACATCCTGAGAGCACACATACATCTGTCAAAGATGGAGAGTCGTGCCACTCTTGTGCCGGTCGCAGAATAACATATTAGTCACTCAGACGTGAATAGTTGCTTTCTTTTTCCTCCCAATATTTCAGAGAGGTATCACGAGCAGCCGCTCTGTCAGAGAGTGCACTTTGCCGGCTTGTTTCTTATGTTGCCATCACCGTCAAGGAAACATTTTTTCTAACAAACGAGAAAACCACGTGCCTGAGATTTCCCGCGAAGTTCCATGCAAATGTGCCCTTTCAATATCCTGCGAAATAGAAACTATCATAGCAAAAAAAAGTATCCTGCAGAAAGAAGAGAACATTTGCTTTCAGACGTGATATCAGGCTTCGCCTGTTGTTTTTGATGTTTCTATATTTTTCCATGGTTGCAGAAAAACAAAAATGAAAGTGCAGTCGAAATAAATCACCAAGTTACCTAGAATGTCATACGAGACTGGTCTGAAACGAAAGCTAGTACAGTGTTCGTATCTCGTTTACAACGGATACGATTATATTCTTCCCTATGTGTTGCCGAATTTCGGCATGTAAAAATGTGCCAAATTACAATGTAAGATTCTTCTTCTTCACTGTCTTGTTTTCATTATCCGTGTTTTCTTTTTTCTGTAGGAAAATTCGATTTCTTTCTTAGCATTCCCCGTAAAAGGCATCAAGCAAAGAACGAGGAGAGACTGCCGGCAAAGATAAGTGCAGCTGTTCTTAGCTGTGCTCTCCGATCGTCGCCCGCAGAAACTCTCAGCAACCAAATCACTGCGGAAGCCAGCGAGCTCACGCTGAAGGTGGAGCTTCTACTCTCAGCTAAAGGGTGAACGGAGCCTGCGGTAATTTTCTCCTGTAATACACCATTAAAAAAATTCGGTACAAAGTTGTCCAAGTCATAAAGACGAAATATATTTTTGTTTTTGTTTTTAGGCGATGCAGTCTCAATGCCGAAAAGAGCTAGAGTTAGCTCTTCTGCAACCGAGACTGCACGCATGATTATTGGAGTATGATGTCGCTCGGCTGCCTCACTGGTGAATATTGATAGTGGAAAGCCGCAGAGTGTTTTTTTGAGCGCACTGCGGAGCACCCAGAGGGCGCATATTTCAAGAGGCGCGGCAGATGCAAGCCTTCTTGGGATAATCAGTTCTGGAGATTAAATTCTCCGGAACTAATTATTTTAGCCCGATGTCAGTGAATGCCTCTTGGAATATTTCTAAAATTTAGCTTGTTTACAAGCTGAAGCGTCCCAAAACGTTTATAAAAAGTAATCATTTCTTTTTTGATTTATTTAATGGCACGCACCGCTTTTTTTTCGAAGCTAAAATATGCAAATTAATTATCTAGTTGTCTTACCAAACACCTCAGCTTGGAGGGGAAAAAAACAACAACTTACGGAATGAGGTCGACGTTAAATTTTTAATTCTTTTGCGCGTTTTTTTTTTTTTTTTTTTTTTGCTTGGCTTCATTGGTATTTCTGGAAGAGCGCGTCATTTGGCGACTTTCTTTTTAATATTTTATTTCCACTTTTTTTTGGGCCGCTTTTACATTTTGAGTGTTTTTATTTTACCGAGTCTTCCAAATCGCATTTCGTGATTTATACGCCACTTCCTTACATATGTTCTTCTTTTCGTTTTTATGGAACAAACGTGGATTCCTGCTTTGAATATCCGCAGCTTAGAGTATCACGCTTCTTTGGTTTGACTCGACTTTTTTTAATTTTTAGTGTCATTTTAGATTTCACATTACAGCTCAAAATCGGGCGTATTTATCGATGTTGGCGATACGGCGGGCGCTCTCGGAGAGCGCGGTAGTCTGTACATAAAACCTTTTTTTTACGAGCGAGGTTTTATGATGCCTAGCCAAATAAAAGCGTTAGCTATAAAAGAACAGAACGTAAATTTGAATACCGATGTTACGGTTCCTGGAGCGCGTGTCCGACTGGTATGCTTAGCGTCCTGTCCCACCCAAACGTCAAAAAGTGGTCTCAAAGTGTCAACAAACGACGCCACAGAAGCCGGAGTCTTCTGCTGTCGGATGTCGCGACCCTGGCGGTTGGCCGTAGAAATGCCTCGGAAAAGCGCGAGCGAACGCGAGTGTCGCTATCGCCGCGGTGTCCCAACTCCCAGCTGCCAAAGATTTCGTGAACTGCCCCACGGGAGAGCGACCTGCAGCGGAACAGGCGTCCGCCACATACACCATCCCTGCTGGGACGCCGCTAGGATCGCGGCGGGCGATAGCGTGACACTTCTATTACGTCACCGGCCGGAAATCGAGGGACCACTTTTGTGGACGCGGTAGGCACACCAGTCGTGCACGCGTTCCGGGCAACATTGGAATGCCGTCGTGTCTGCGATAAGAATGGGCGTTTTGATGGCGATTTCGTGAGGATGTCCTAAATAAGCCCCCCCCCCCCCTCCCCCCTTGTTTTTACGCGCGCAAGCTTGAATTGTGTGTAGTGTCGTTGAGAGCTTAGGTGATGCAGAGCGTCTCGAATCCCAAGCATCTTCTCATCCCTCCGCAGCCAATGAGGTTGCTGCATTGGCCGATAAGAACCTCCAGGAACCATTCAGAAAGCGTGAACATCCTAAGCCATGCCCCGCTTTTGTTGAGCTATAGGCGAGTGTGGTACGCGCATGCGTACTAGTGTGAGGCTGTTTGGACAGAAATGGACGGAGAGGAGGAGAAGAGAGCGCGCGGGAACGCCAGAACGCCGAGCGGCCGAGCTTGGGTTGGAACAATGGGTCGAAGCAAAGCTCACTGCCTTTGTCTCTCTCCACTGCACCAGTGGAACGCGTTAGTGCGTCCGGCGTTCGGCGTTTGAACGCGTTCAAGGACAGCAGTGTGATGACGTTTTGTGTGGTGGGGAGCAGACCTTGACTTATAGGTAGTATTGCCTGTGGGTGCATGCAGTGCGTCTGATATTCAGCGAAACAAAGATGGCGGCACAAAGAAGACAATTTGTTCTGATGGTGCACAAATCACAAGGTGTGTCAGTGTCTCGCAGAAATCATTCCTATACTTCGTTTTACCTTAAGTTCAGACGCAGCCGAATGCTACGAGCTGGTGGGTTCAACCAGAGAGCGTCAAAGGCGAACCATCGTGGCGTTCGTCATGTTTGTATACGTGTCCTATCATCCCTGAACCGATCATAAACAGAAAAGGCCCAGTGACTCTTGGTTTTGTTGCTGCTTGATAGATTCCATTACCTCGTAGCGTCGGCTGCATCTGGAGCTGACGCAACGATTTGATGGAGCCTAGCCTCCTCCATACTCACGAAGCCTGGCAGTTCGACGACGGAGCCATAGGGTGCCCGGTTGCAGATTTGGAGCGTGAGGATCTGGTAGCACAGTGCATCCAAGAGCCATTTCTCGGGGAACCTGGACGTCAGCGCACAGCTTTTGCAGCGGGGAGTACCGGAAACACACTTGTTCGCTCGGGAGAAGTGTGTTCCGGCGTCTCGCCGCAGCGGGGCGCTAGTCACGTAGCTCTCCTCTAATCCGCTGTGTGCAACTAAACCTTCTCCATTTCGACGGCCGCCTCCGGTGACGATCTGCCAGGCTTTGTCAGTATATAGGAGGCTACGGATGAAGTTATTCAAGCAGCGCCAAAAGGGCATCGTCATGCCGCCAGACGTCTCTGTACGTTTGCTATCACCGGTTCATCCAATCCCGAACAGAAACATTAGCTGCAGAGGCCACTGTTGCTGATTGTCTATGAATTGTGATAGCATTCGCAATGTTTACAGCCTTCTTTTGCTATGAGGCCATGGACGACGTCATGGACGGCGCCTAGGACGATGTCGATGACGACGTCCTAGAGGACAGCGTCAAAGACGACATTTAGAACGGCGTCCTAGAGGACGACGTCAAAGATGACGTCTAGGACGACCGCTGGGTCAACCTCATTTGATTATTCGACGATATGACGATGGCGATCGATGGACACTGCGCCGGTGGTGCGTCATACGGTGACCTTATATTAGGGAGGTTTCGTAGGTCGTTTTTCTCATCCCGTAACACTCTCCGCAAGTCGGTACAATCCCCGGAGCTCTATAGTCAAGGCCATCGGGCGCACAGGCGCACTAGCGGCTTCTTCGTTGCAAAGGGCTTAGCGGCGAGGGAGGGGCAACCTACGAAAACTCACTATCGAAATGACGTCGCATTCATTTATAGTCGATACGTCGTTGATGACTAAAGGATTTCAAGGTCATGATATGTTTTCAAATCAAATAGAGGAGAAACTGAATTGTTGTTTAGGTCACGTGAAGTCAATTTTGCTAAATTTAGCGCGTAAACTGAATTGAAGTTTCGGCCACAAGACGTTAATTTTCCCTCTAACTGTAGCAGGGAAACTAAGTTAACGTATAGGTCACGTGCCGTCAATTTTCCAAATGTTTATAAGTCAACGTCACGTCAATTTTTCCGCTAAACTTCGCCGGGAAACTGAATTGGTCTGTATGTCCCGTGACATCAGGTCACATGACATCAATTTTTCCACTATAAATATAGCTTAGAGACTGGATTCGTGAATAGGTCTCGTGATATTAATTTCCACGCTAAATATGTCGGGAAATGCACGGACGGAGGCACAGAATTTTGGGATTGGGTGTATAGCGTTTAAAAGTATTTCATGCTTAAAAAAAAGCGCAGGCTCATGGACCCTTCACGCGCATAATTGGTTTCGCCTGGGGTAGCAAATGTACAAAGACGAAGACTGCCATGACGATGCGCTTTTGGCACTGCCTGATCGGCTCCGTAAGATCGTAGCATGTAGCTCATAGGGAGGGGCAGTTTGATACTTTAGACCCATCTTACGCAAGAAAAAAAAAAATGGCGCGGGATGGCCAAAAAAACACGCTTTTCGTGTGAGGCTCGTCAAATTACGAGGCGCTGGAGAAAACCAGCCTTCTGCGTTAAGTCCTTATTTCGAACTCTTTTTGTTCGCGTTCCGCCCATTGAGAAGCATGCGGGAAGCGCTTCAGTACGCCCCTCGTGTCGCCACGCTACAGTGTTCTTCCGCAGCAAAAAGGCCGTCTGCTTTCATCGCCGTCACGATGGCAACGAACGCCGAACGAGCTTTTCGGACGGCGCGGGTATCACTGGGGAGCGTGTTAACACACCTCCCCGCCTGCGTTCACGGTTTAGTAAGGTCATGACGCTTCGCAGCGACACTCTGTGACTGCTCCATACAAAACTCAACATATACCTTGCAAAACTACTAAACTGTAGCTAGCAGGCGGCGTTCGGAAAATCGGCGTTCGTTGCCATGGTGATGGCCATGAAAACAGACGGCCTTTACGCTGCGAAAGAACGCTGCGGCGCAGCGATACGAGGTGCGTGCTGAGACGCTTCCCGCATGCTTTTCAATGGGTGCAACGCGAAAAAAAAAGAGTTCGAGATAAGGATCTAACGCAGAAGGCTGGTTTTATCCAGCGCCTCAAAATTTAATGAGCCTTACACGAAATACATGTTTTTAGACCGGAGTTTGGAGACAGTTATTATTTACAACAACATGAGTCTAAAGTATCAATTTGACTAGGAAGTTTTAGGAAACCGTTTTTGCACGTCCGATACGGTATACGATGGACTTTCCGGTACGAACTGCGCATGCGCTGCCACAGAAGACTCGTACATGCCCAGTTCGTACACGAGTGCCCAGCGTATATCGAATCGGATGTGCAAAAATAGTTTTCTAAAGCTCCCTAATGACACTATAAAACTTCTCGAAATATTAGGGAGTGCCAGTAATCTCATATTAAAACAAAACAAAAGACAAGACCACCTTTTTTTTTTAGATTTAAAAATAGGGATCTTGACCTTCCAAGTGATATTTCTTTAGACTCCTCGACTATTGAAATAGTGCGTTTAAAACTTTTGGGGTGATTTTCACGAATGATTCGACGAGGACTGAACATGTGGACAATTTAATTTTTAAACTCGTGCGCTATCAGTGGTACGTCACAAAGACATCGTCGTGTGCCTCCAACTGGAGTTTGGTGTCTTTTATATAACCCGTTATTGGCATCCCATCTGAACTACCGTAATTGTGGCTGGAGTACGACAACCAAAACTAATCTCCAATAACTGCTCTTACTAGAGAAAATAGTGAAAATAATTGTGGGCGGCATGCCGTAAGTCATCGTACTACCCAACGTTTTTGAGAGGCTGGGTGGTTTTATAATATTTAAACATTATGAATTTCGACTTTGTAAAACGTATAATCAGGAATGTCATGAGACGAATAACTTTTGATTATTTTTGGCATCACTTGGAAACAAACCTACAACATACTCTTCTCGTTACTCGGATCTTTGAATAGTAGTGGCCTCACGAGCAGATTATAGCCTTCGCATGTTTAAAAGGACCTTGCCGACATTATTACGCACGCTTGTGCGCTATAATGTTGATATTGAATCTTGTAGCACGAGTGAGACGACGGAATATTTTTTTTTTTATCAAAATAAACATTTTATACTTTTGTTGATTATTCCGTAAACGTTTTTTTTATATTGCTTTATTGTTTGCCAAGTATTTGCATTATAGAACTACATGTGCATGTATTTTCGGAACTGCTCTGTACCTGTGGCAGTTCCGAAAAACAGTTCCTTTTTCAGTTCTTTTGCCTGACTGAAAAAGGCAGTTCCTTTTTCAGTCAGGCTGTTCTTTTTCCTCGATTCCCGCCATATTTATTTGGAAAAGCTATTGGCTATTCCTTAGAGCGAAACGAAGTAGTCTTTATTCGTTTTTTAATTGCGAGTGAGCAGCCGATTCACGGTCGTTGAATTTTTGTAGCGACTAGGGCTTTTCTAAGCGGAGTCAAACTGCTCACGCTCTTCTCCCAATGGTTTACGATGAGACATGGTATCCGCCCGTGTTTACAGAAACCGGAAACTATTCACTGCGGTACTCCTAAACTGGCTTGCGTATGGTTGTATTATCCTTTCTAATATAATGTACTTAGATAATTGTTGACAAATGTAATTCTATTTTAGCGAAAGGTTTGCTGTCACTCTAAACCTGCGAAGGTTTTATTTTTTATAAAATGTCACAAATACCTATAAAATGCGAAAGTAATACGTCAAAAAAATTAGGACTCACCTGAGTTTTTTTTTTATGTTTTTTTATAGTATAAAAATTACGGGAAGCAAAACCTTCTTGGTGTTTTTGTCTGCCCTTCGTGCTGTTTATTGTTTAATATGAAACCAAATCAACAAGTTGGTAAGAGTGGTAGAAACCGATTGCAGCGATGCCAGTTGGGCCAATTTATTACCGATATTTGTATAGTATCGCGTATTGCACATCTAATATGTGGGTTCATCGCCGCAATCATGTCTTGCACCACACAGAAGAAATAACTCAAAGTAAACTAGCTTTCCGAACCATACCTTTCTTTCGCCACACATATTGACCAGCCTCCAACTGTTCGTGACACTATTTTCATCTCACTGCCCACGTAGGGGGGAATAGGCTAGTGGAAGCTACGAACGACCCGAACGTAGCCCGAAGGCCCTGCAAGGCTCGCCCACGACCCCGATCTCTAGGAGTAAGAGCCACGGCACGCTGGTTCGTTGTTCCTTCGCGTACCGTTTCTTAATCTCCGCACGGACCCATGTTATTGAGATCGCAAGAGGTTTCGCAATACAAAACGGCGGCACTATCGAAAGGCGGTACGAAGACCCCTCGAAGTAACAATTGCATCTCCGTGCGAGCACTTACAGCAACAAAAAAAAAAAAAAATACAACTTAATCTTTTTTTTTTGGCTGTTTTATGTGTTAGAATGACGTCATTTTTGTTTTCTTTTAATAAGGACCGTGTTGTTATTGTCCAAATGAACCTCTACTATACCGAACTCTGATCCCCGCTGCAGTCACTGACATCATAACAAACGAAGCACATGGCGAGTTCCGGCATCTAATTATCGCTCCACGGCCAATGGGATTGTAAAATTAGAGCATCACAAATCAAAACGCATGAACAAAGTGGTCCACACCCTACGTTACTTGAGCTGTCAGTTGTTTCATTCGGGCCGTGTAAGTTCTCACAATCGACACTCTTAAAGGGGTTATGACACGAAAATTAAACGGATAGATTATTTTTGAAAGGGAATGCTCACAGGCTAGTTAGAATATACACCGAGTTACATGATTTTTAGAGCTCAGGTAATTGCAATATTCAATTTACGAATTTTTATCATTTTCATCTGGCGACCAGGCAACACTGCCCAAGTTAGTCACACCATGGTGTCCATAAACCACGTGACCATGAAAACTCTCTCATTCTAGGCGCCCCCATGACCGCCCAAGCTCTCCTCGTTGTGGTACGATCAAAACCGCTCACACAACTCGGTAACCACAAGCTATTCTCGCTCTCGCCCCCGGACCGTTGACCTTCCACCTTGCATGCGCCTGCGTGATATTCCCGGACGACGGTGACCACGAAGACTTCGTCCGTAACTCGTCGACGCTGGAGCTGGTCGTCAGCGGGTCGCAGTCGATATGAACAGCTTCAACATCTCCTGATATCAGTCACTCTCATCGCTGCTGCGATCAATGTCGAACACTTCGACAAGGCGAGCGATGCCATAGGCGTAATCGTCACGGACTGCATGCTCGAAACGTGGAAAGTAAACGAGGAAGTTGATGCTCGATACGCCAGGAGAGCCAAGTCTGTGAGTGCGTGCAAGGAGACACCGCGCTGGAGGCTGGCTACGTAGCCAACCTCCAGCTCCGCCCGGATCTGCCCCTCCGAGGGGCCCGCATATAAATTGATTTATTCACGAAACTATCGCGCCATTTTCAAAACAAATTTAGCAGGATTATAGGAACATACAATGGGTCCTAGCAGTATACTTATCTCATATTTTATTTTTGGCGTGTCATAACTCCTTGAAGAAAACGATTTGGCCAGTGGAAAGAATATTGTGACGACCGCGAAAATCACTGGTGCCACTCATGCGATGGCCGGCAATGGTTGCAATAATTCATTTCAACGATTACCTGTAACGATTGCTTGCATCCACGTGAGAAAATGTAATGGTAAGAAAAAGGAAATTGCAGCAACTAGACCAATTTGAGTTGCTTCGGCCAAAAAAAAGAAAAAGTTCTCCCCGAAAAAAAAATTCGTTCTTGATTTTTGTTTTGTGGTTTGATGGCGACTGTGTTTTATAGTTGGCAATGCATCAAAACTTAATTATTATATTCGACGCTTATTTTTTATATTATATGTAAGTATTCATGATTGTCAGTCAGATGTTGAGGCTTGTGAACTACATTAAAAAATAAATAAAATGATGACAAATAAAACGATGTCGTAATACAGGACGAGCATTATAGTCGTGACGACAAACTTCACCTACTCGCAATGAAAATGTGGGACGTTGGATCGCGGTTGTTATTTCAGTATTTTGTAATAAAGCGAGAAAACCAAACAAAAACGTAACCATGTTTTGTACGACCTAAACTCTTAGGAAGGGAAGAGGCTGTTCTCAGAACAAAATTAACTCATCTCCAATAATTCTCGTAACTTCTCGTCACAGTGTAAAAAGAAAGGTAAACAAAAATCCATACATTTTCTAGACTGTTTAACAAGCGCCTTGAGCATCGATTGAAGATTCATTAAGTGAAAGCGCCGTCGGCAAATATTGGCTTACCACAACCTCCAGGATTAACGAACACTTCCGCATAGGGCGCAGTTCATCTTGTGTTGTTACGCTCGAGGAAGACGATATTGGGTATTATTATTGATCTCTAACGATTGGACGGTCGATGCATCTCTTTTATGCTAAAAAAACACAAAAAACATCATTCGTGTAACCTTTTCATTCCCGGGATTTATGAGACTGAGGACGGTAAGAAACATTGAGAGGAGGAGTCGAAAATGCGGAAATTAGCGCAGGCATTGGAATGCTGTGTATGGATTTACGAAATCCCTAATGTGTACCCTGCATAGAGCGTTTGATAGAGTACCACATCCGATATGTAGTACAAAAAACTGAGAAATGCTTATTTTTATTTTTTAGTTTAAAGTACGTTTGGAAAGTGTACTGAATCAAGTATGCGTTAGGCACCTCCATTGGAGAGAATATCGGAGTTAAGGAATACCTTCTCCGCAAGTGATTACTTTAAACCCTGTCATGCTCGTGCCAAACAGTGATCAAGCAACAGATGATTGAAGCAACTAAGACCTGCCGCAATAATTTCTTTTTTAATTTGAAGCGAAAAAAAACAGTTCGGTGTTACTTTCATTTTAAGAAATATATAATGCATGGAATGAATTATATTTTAACATTAAACGTGACCTGGCCTTATGGAGTTAAGTCGTGGTGTCAAGCGACGTGGTCACGTGACGTAACTGTGTTAGCTAAGAGGTGATATCACGTTACCTTACGTTACCTTTCGTGAAGTTACCTTACATGAGGTTGCGCAGACACAGGGACGCAAGGACTCGTGGGCGCAAGGGCGCACGGGTGGACAAATTTGTGGCAGTTGGGGCTTCGGTTATGAAGCGCGAGTTTTGTTCTTTGTCTGACCAAACCGGCCCTTTGATATGCTGTTCTTGAGCCGTGGCTGATTCGTGCTGTGTGTATCGGCGAAGTGTACTAATAAAAAAATATTCGTTTTCACTCTTTGATTACCCCCAAAATCAATCACCTAGATAGTTGAGTACCGCTATAAACGACATACCTACTACTCCAGTTGTTTCCGACTTATTAGAAAACCATGGCACAAAGCGTCCTGAACTTCTTATCCACGATAAGGTTTCAAGTCTCTTTGTAAAGTGCTTCCTTTCTTCAAAGGTAATAAAAAAAAAAAAGTGATGCCTTTGTTGAGCCCCGCACCGCTCCAAGCTGCTGCATCTTCCATGCGTGCAAACTTCACCCAGACTCAATGCTTTGAAACACGAACCAGAACAGGCAAGAAACAAAAAAAAATGTAACAAGTTTAGTAGAAACTTGCTTCGCCTTTTACATGACACGAATGCCAACCGTTCCTCCGGGGACGCATTTTTCCCGCGTCGAAGTTGATAGCATCTTTCTCGCCTTTTTCTTGTCGCGAGGTCTCGTCGCCTCCCTGACGCACTCGTACTTTGTTCGGTCCTAGACTCTCCCCCAAAAACCCGACAACTTCCGCTTCACTTCTTCTATTTTTTTTTAGTCGTTGGCTACGGTCGTCTGATATTGCCACGCGCGTCGTGACTTGCACTGACGTCCCAAAATATATTATAGTGAACGATGCTTCTCTGCCGAAATAGCTTCGTCGCTGTTAGTGCCGTCTACCTTCCCCAACAGGGGTTGCGGCGATGTCAAAACTCCAAGCGCCTCTTGGCTGATTGAAATAAAGAAAAAGTAGCGGGTAGACCTTGAGGTATCTAGCATTTAGGTGTACCCACTACTCTTTCAATCAGAGCCAATCAGAGCCCGGCGTCGTACTGACGTCACCGCAACTCCCACGCAACAGCAGACGACTCTCTTTTCGCACCCAGCTTCTGCGCGCTGCCATCTTACTATACTGGGCTGTGTAACCACTTCTGAGACACCAGACACGCGTCCGCAGCCAAAACCAGCTAGGAGAGAAAAGGCCTGCGCCTGACGTCATCGTTAGTGAATCCCCGACCCACCCCAATACTTGGCGACGCTACGACGGACGCGTGTGCCGCGTTGCGGAAACTTTGGTTAAGCTTCATCGCGTTTGCCGCGTGTGGCGGGTCGGGGATTCACTAACGATGACGTCATGCGCAGGCCTTGTTTTCTAGGTTGTATTGCCAGAACCCGACGACTCGGCATTTTTGTTTGCCTGGGTGATAAGCGTTGGAAATGGGCGTAGAATGTTCCGACGGTCGCCCTCTGCGCGCCGCCAATGTCGTCTTCCGCGCTGTAGAACAGGATTTGAGCGGGCGCAGTCGCTCTTGTCCGCGGAATATCAGACTTCACAGCCACGACGATACAGTTTTGGTGCTGCTTGAATGACACCATCGAATCGTGGTTTTAGTTGTGTTGGGACCTAATGGACAACGAACTATGGTGGTGTGAGAAAACAGAGAAGCAACACCAGTCTTACGCGCTGGTCCACTGCCTAACTCTCTACACAGTCAAGAATATGGTGTTAATAGTTCATGAAACGAATACTGTTGCACATTAACGTATCGCTCGCTAGGCGTGCACTGGGCCCATATGAGATATATTGTGTTTCTGCGCGCTGCAATGACCGTGGTTCGGGCTTAATTCTCGGAACAAGAAATCTATTGTCTCGGGCTACAAATGATACAGGGTTTTTTTACTCATATTTCCTGTATTTAGATAGTTTGGCATTGAGCGCGTCAACGTTTGTTTAGAAAGTAATAAAAAAACAAAAAAAACATATTTTTCGCGGTTAAAAACTGATTTTACAGTTGTTAACGCCATACAAACAAACGAGGCATTAAAACGCAAAAAGTTGTAGTATGTTCAATAAATGGAATAGATTCCGTGTAACGTATTCATCACACGTTTATTGTCATTTAAAAGGCCCATGAAACAAATTTTAGGCTGGGACAAATCAATTTAGATTGGGATCTTACTAATAGCACATCGTTCATTGGGCCAAACGAAAAAAAGGTAGAAAGTCAAAAGCCTGACATTTGGTACGAAAATTTGAAAACACAGCGCACTATTTCCTACCTCCTTTCCTTCGTAAGCTCTCTGCCTTTCCACTGTGATACATCCGCGGTCCCCAAAGCGCGTCACCGGGTCCAAACGCCCGTCACACGACACCGGATCTTACTTATTCTCTTCACCCCTAAGCTGACATTGCGGCGGAAGCTACGCGGTTGCCGGACCAATCAGCCGCCTCCCTTTCATCACCTAACCCCATTCTCTGCGCGTGGGTATGCGCGAGAGAGCGTCATCATGTGGCAAAAGTGTGGCTGGCCCAACGAGCATGTAGCTTCCACAGCACTGTCAGCTTCGGGGTGAACGGGGTGAGGAAAGCAACTTTTGTCCGAGTTTTGAGCGACGGGCTAATCTTCTAGGGGGAGAATGGCTGTGTCCAGGTACACAAACGAGAGTCCGAGCAAGAGGGGACTCCCTCCGTTCCGTCTTCTTGAACTGTTGGGTACAATGCGCAATTTATGAGTTGAGGAGGAAAGCTAAACAGGAAAAAGTTGGAAAATTCTTTCATGACCCCCCTAAGATAGTTGCGACAAGGTGTTTAAATGATACGCACACATCTCAAATTCTTTCCATATTATCACGGGAGCTGTCCACCGGCGGGTCCGACAGCGCCGTCTCCCGGAGCTATGCAGCGACATGAGCGAGGATGCGCTCACTGGCGCAAAGAACGATCATGTGCGAGCGTCGTCTGTTAGTTTCTTCCGCTGGCTCGATAGCTCCTAGAAGACAAGGCCCTCTCATTACGTCATCGAGAGTAGATTTCCGACCAGCCCCAAGCGGCAAATGCGCTGAAGATCGACGACAGTACGACGCAAAGCGGCAGTCGCGCGCGTCTTGGCGTTGCCGCCTGCTAGCGTCCCGCTTGTTGTCAGACGCCGCAAGACGCGAACGCGGTGGCGCTGCATGGTTCCACTGGCAATGACGTTTAGGGGGGGGAAGGGGGGGGGGGGCGGGGGTGAAGGCGCAGCAGGCTTCGTCTTGTAGGTAGTGTTGGCTCACTGCCCATGGCCCTGGCGGTCTCAACTAGCAGATAAGGAGCGGGGAAGTGTGCAGTCAGCAGAATACCCTAGCAGACGTCGCACGTGCATGAACGCTCTGTGAGATCTTACGCCAGAGGCGTTGGCAGGGGGAAGGGGGGGGGGGGGTCTGGGGGTTGACACCTCCTCCCTCCTCCGCCACCGCCCCCCCCGGTGCCCGCATTGGGCCCGCTTGCTACCCTGCTTACGCAGTCGGCCTTGCACGGGTCACGGAGCAAAGGGGGAGCGGGTACTATTTCGAACTTTTATGCTTTCGGGAGGAATGTTTAAGGGGTAGAAAATACTGAAATAATTAAAATCTTCAATATTTCTTCATTCATGCTTATTTGATGGGATGCGGAACTCGATCTCAAATATATGGAGAACGGATATTTCGAAACAATTGTGGGGCGAAAGATGGCAATTTCAAGGCAAAAAATAACAAACTATTCTCATTGAAATACCTAGTTAAATCAAACTAAAGTTGACCTAATAAATCTCACACATGGCGATAATATAAAACAACGTCAGTGATGCAAGAAATATAAAATGAATTGTAAAAACAATTGCACTGTAAGAATATAATTGCGCTGCGCTTACGCAACCTTGTGTACTGATCAGAATTACGTGCTTTTGACTAGCAATTACAGCGAATAAAAAAATAACTCTGACTAGTTATTTCAAAAAGCAATTTACAGGCTCTCTTGATCATTTCATTTATGCCAAGCGCCTTCATATTAAGATGCAGCCGCCTGCGTTCACGGCAAAGAATATCCAGGATGTCCACTGCTTGAACCTCAATGTCGCGGTGAACATTAAAAAAAAAAATAGACCGAGCAGTCGCTCATTCGAAGTGGACGCTCCCATGTATGTTTTAAACCGCCGTAGTGAAAAAAAACGAGCGCTCAGCTTCCGCCGTTGTTACGTGCAGAGTCGCTAGGATCTTGAGGAGACGATAGACGGACAGAGGGTGGCCGCTTGTAGCGCAGACGTGACGGGCGTTTCATGTTTCTCCCCCTTTCATTGGACGCCTAAAATTTCCTTATTTTTGGCGAAGTTTCCCTCACGTCGGCAAATTTACCTCCATTGAGACAATGTGAAGGCATGGGCTAGTTTGTAATTCATGCTTGAATCAAACAGCGCGGATAATCAGCGCTGCGAGTCTGTTTTCTTGTGTGCCTGTGAGTGTGACAGTATATCCGCGCTGTTACATCTATCGAGACGCTCTCGATAGTCGCTCACGGATGCGATGAAGTCCGTCTTGCTTTCTGCTTTGCATATCGAGGTGGCATCTGATGCAATTCGTCATTAGATTAATCTTTTCGTTGCAAGAAACATCAGAAACTCCGAAGACATTTCATATTCTCATTATGCATAGGCGCAAGGGTATTCAAGTTTGTTACCACGTTCGACGCGTGGTTTGCGTGTTTCTTTGTGGTGTGTGATGTCATTTCTCTGAGTGACGAAACGACGTGTTCTGACTGACGACTTCTCATTGCCCCGAGGATATGCCGCTGCTGCCTTTGGACCACACTGCAAGATAAATCCACCTAGCCAAATTAGACTCTCTTTCATTCGGCATCTTGTTCTGCAGCACGATGTTTTTTTAAACCGTTAAAGATAATGGATTTTGGCTTTATTATTGTTCAGAATTACCGCCGCCCTATGTATGGGCCCCTAGTGTTTGTGCGAGGACGGTTGCTCTGATTTTTCAGCGTCGAGACTTTTTTTCGCTGCTTAATTTCCTGTGACAGTATAGCCTGCCGGTAACAGCCAGGTGGCGCCAGTAGATTGATAGCCCAAAGTTATACTCTGTCTCGGTGTAACTTTGCAAAGGGTGATCTATAAGCCCCCCGTTGCGTGCCGACGGCTTCGATATTCGCTACGAATACGAGCGCAACGCACACATATTGAAGAATGACGCAGCGAAAAGCCTGATACTTCTTAGCAGTAAAAGCGCACTCCGGTGATACGTAGTCACGTTCCCGGCGAGTGACTCGTCACAAATTTGAAATGGCTGACCAACTACACGCTGTTTAAATATGCACACAACCACAGTTATTATTATGTTAGTCACGTTCCGATTGGCCCGCCAGGCCGCAGCTTCCGCCGTACTTGCATGTTATGCGATAACGGCTTCCTGGCCTACCCAGTATTTCTTGCTTCAGACACTAGGCTATAGCTGCGCCACTAGAGTAATAGCTCACGTTTGAACAATGCAGCTGCCACTCTCAGGCATACCCAATGTTTCTTGCTTGAGTCGCTAGATAGCGTCAAACTAAACAGCATTGCAGATTGCCTATAGGCCAGTGTCCGAAATCCTAGCCCCTAGCGATAAAAATGTGCGATAATATTCTCAAGCGCAGGCTCTTGTGAAGAGAAGGGCAGTGCATAAAACAAGGCTTTTGCTCTTTACAGCATTCTTGGCATTGGTGTTCTTCTTGGAGCTTCGAAACTATAACTTTCCGACGTTCTTGCACTACAATATGTGCGAAGGTTTATAAAAGAAAACTAAAAAAAAACAGTCTCGCTAAAAGCGCAGCCCCACCCCGCCCCCCTTTTTACCATTTCATTGTGTCAGCATAAACAAACATGGCGGCACCCATGGCACAGAGCAGACACTGGTCTATAGCTATCCTTGTGTTTTGTTTGGCCTTCACGCGTTGGTAATGCAGTGGTACCTCAAAAAGCGGAGGGAGTTGTGTGCTATGAGGAAGCTTTCAAAGTTGGCGGGCCGCAACTACGACGGCAGCAGAACACTGAGCCACCACGCCCGTATTCCTGTAAATGAAGCCTGCTCCGTTATCAAAAATGACAACGCAGCTTTACCCCTTTCATCTTAACAGCGCCTCGCTAATCTTTGTGTGAGCGTCCGTACCACAGAGCTCACCCTGCTTCGTCATTGGAAAGGGGGCGGGGGGGGGGGGGTGATGTATGTCATTGGACCCCCCCCCCCCCTCCAAATAAAATACTGGCTACGCCAATGGCGTACACGCACACACATCGCCGCACCGCGCCATGATCATGATACGACTCTGACCGGCACGTCGGTCAACGCATGGGTAATAGGGAGCTTTCGTAGATCGCTTTCGCCGTCCCGCAAAGCTCTCCGCAACACGCTACGCTACCCGGAACTCTACAGTCAAGGCCATCGGCGCGCAGGCGCATTAGCGGCTTCTTCGTTGCGGAGGGCTTAGCGGAGTGGGAAACGCGGTCTACAAAAACTCCCTATTATTAGGGGCTTTTAGCAAACCGTTACCGCGTTCCACATACCACACTACTCGAGCCTTTGAAGTGTGCATTTAAGCGCGTGCTCCGCGGTTAATGGTATCACCCCGGACGCACGTTTAAAAGCATTCTTCAAAGGCGCTGGTAATGTGGCACGCGGAACACGGTAACGGTTTCCTAAAAGTCCCTATTATTTAAAAAAAAATCGAGAACTGTACAATAGTGTTAGTGAAAAGAGTACTTTTAAAATGATTGCAACATTCTGCACGCCGGCAGGTTGGCACGATGAGTCTCCTGTTTCTCATGCAGGTGCGTTTTTTTTCTGAAAGATATAATTTACCGTATTCGAATGAAGCCAACTTACTTGAACATCTTGGAAACCCCAGACCAGGGACAAAAAGAGGGACGACACGCACAACGATCGCTCTTTTTGCCTCTGGTCTTGGGTTTCCAAGGTGTTGAATGTGCACAACCTCGCCTGTACATTCTCCGTTATTTCTAGTTTATTTCTACTGAAGGCCTTGCACGTTACACACTAAACGAAAATATACCCAGATGGGAGCATATCGCTTGTCCTCTAGCGCATTCCCTTCTGGGAGTTTGATATACTCCGCGGGATGGGAGTTCGGAGTTGACTCCCATGCAGGCCAGAGGTTTTTGGGGGGTGCAAGGGGGTAAGTACAGAACTCCCATCGGTACGGGAGTCTGTTCGTGGAACAATTGGAGTATTTATTTACTTCCATCAAAGTGTTCCTAGGTGGACCCATGGGAGTATTCTTTCACATTCTTATGGGAGTTTTTACGTGGACTCACGGGAATATTCCTTTACATCCACCTGAGAGTCCTTACGTGGACCCACGGGAGTATTCTTTCACATCTATATGGGAACTTTTACGTGCATTTATTGGACAATTTTTTACATCCATTTGGGAGTTTTTACGTGCATTTATGGGACTATTTTTTCACATCCATATGGGAGTTTTTATGTGCACTTGTGGTACTATTCTGTCACATCCATATGGGAGTTTTTACGTGCATTTATGGGAGTATTCTTTCACATCCATTTGGGCGTTTTTACGTGCATTTATGAGACTATTTTTTCACATCCATATGGGAGTTTTTATGTGCACTTGAGGGACCATTCTTTCACATCCATATGGGAGTTTTTACGTGCATTTATGGGACTATTCTTTCACATCCATTTGGGAGTTACTACGTGGGCCCACGGGAGTCTTCTTTCACATCCTCCTGGGAGTTATGTGTACCTACGGGAGTATTCCTTCGCATCCACCTAGAAGTTTTAATGGTGATTTCTGAGAGCATTTTCTTGCTACCTTTAAGGGGTTTCTTCAAAGTCAGGAAGTGTGAAGGGAAAGGCATAAGCAGGTAGCATCATGCACGAAATAAATTTATTGCACACATTATGCACATTTCTTGCACACGTCGTGTGGCAAGAGCTCATGTTGCCTTGGGCACAAACTGGCTTATACCCTGTCAGACGGTCATTTAAATGGCCTTCCGAGCAAACTTCTTAAAATATCTGCGAACATGCGAACACTGAAGGGCACAGGCAGAGCCGAGATCGTGAGCTGATTCGTCGATTCTTTGAAGGAGTTCATTCTGAAGGCCATTTAAATGCCCGTCTGACAGGGGTATTTACTACAGTGTAGGGTACGCTAAGCTAACTGTGGTACACAAGCCTCGATCACTCTGTAGAAATTGACAGATTCCAGTACCTTCACCCGTGGCTTCATGTTGCAGTCCCCAAAACCATGCTCAGTGAAAGTCAGCATCTTATGTGCCTTCTTCACATACTGGATGTAGAAAATCCAGTAGGCGGCAATGAGATACGCTGCACTCTGATAGAGCCATACCATAAGGTCACAGGTTTTCCTTAATCAGTCCTAAAATATTTAAATAAATTATTTCAAGCTTTACAGAATTTGAAGACATAATATGAGAGTCAAATTTTCCACCTCAACTTATTTATATTAAACACCCCGACTGCTCCTTCTTGGACGTCGCAGCGTGCTCGGAACACCCTGACTGCTCCTGAGATGTCACAGCTTGCTCGTTATCTGTGGTAGCGGCAGATGCAATTACTCTTCCTGCAATCAGTCCTCTGTTGGCCATTCTCTTCCCTGCATAGTGCTGGAAGGGACCTGTAACCAAAAAAGCACAAGCGTTTAAGTTAAATGTACTGACCATCAACAGAACAGATGTTTCCGACGTCACCGTATGAACCTTGCAAACCAGGCGGGGAGTGGACTTCTCAAAAAGTGAATTGAAGACAGTTTCTTCAAAGCAATACCAATACTACCTATAATGAAATATGGTAAAAGGGCAGAATGTTTTCAAAGCAATACTGCAACGAAATTGTAGAGCCTATTTTATTGCCTAAATGTCAACCACGTTCTGGCCATACCATGCCATGGAGACACCAATTGTTTGCTCAAAAATACACGAAAACTTTATTTAAAACTAATGTCTCAGGAGATCGCCCGATATACATCGCGTTTGTGTCGTCTGGGTCGTCTTCAGTCAAGGCTACAGGGGGGCTGGCGTGGCTGCGAGCTCCGCCCCCCTATGGCGTCAATGCACCACAAGCTGGCCATTCGAGTTGTCCCTCCCCGCTCTTCGCAGAAGTTGAATAGGCACAGGAGAAAAAATAAATCCGGTTCAGCCAAATTAGACAAGGCTGGGACGCACACAGCCTGCCCCCATGTGCTGCTTTTATGCGGTGTGATGCGACAGTATTTGGTTTATTTAAATAATGTTTTGCAGTCCTTTTTAGCAAAAAAATTTGTGTCTCCGTGGTGTGGACAGAACATGGTTGACATTTAGACAATAAAATTAGTGCTAAAAGTTTGTTGCAGTAACCCTTTAAAAAAAAAAAGAAAGAACACAGTACACCCTTATTTTTAACAGTTCACATCAAACATGTTTATAACTATCTACCCTTTTGAGCTAGTTTCATTTTCTATCGTTTCATGGTCTCAGTAACTTTAGGAGTGAGTGACAGTCCCGCAAAAATGTCATCAAGCATGTAAAAAAGTTCAAAGCCTGAAAAATTGACAGCGTACTGCAAGCTTTTGAAAAGTCAGACCAATCAAAACGACCCATGGCAAAAACTGCAGGATACCTGTATTGCTGAAATTGAAATTAATATACATTTCTAGCAATTTACTCCTACAAACTATAATTTTCTTCACTCTCACACAATCACTAGGCGAAAGTAGCAAAAGCCCTTCCATTATCATAATTGTGTGCACTGCAAACATGCAAGAGT
>JABSTQ010005821.1:0-18048 GCA_013358835.2 Ixodes persulcatus
CCTCCTTCAACTGGAACTCGAAACCCCACCTAGGTCATCATTGTTGGGGGGTAAGAAGAGTGGGACAATTGAGACTATGGTCTTGTAACACAAATCTATCGAACAGCCGTACCGGCCACATCGATCACAGAGCTCGCCTGGGTTCTCCGGCGTACAGGCTGTGCCCCGAGCAACAGGGGTAAGATTGAGCAACTTCGAGGCTTTCTTGTCGTAACAAACATTGTTCTCAAACAACATGTCTCGCAGCAACCACCAGACACTGCCTCTCCTTCAACTGGAACCCGGACCCCCCTTTGGTCAACTCCTGTGGGGGTAAGAATGAGACAAGTGTGACATACTATGGTCATTGTAACACGGATCTATCAAAACAGCCGCAACGGCCACATCTGTCGCAGAGTTAGCCTGCTTTATCTGGTGCACTTTCTCCATCAACTGTCCTGGGGTAAGAACGGGGCTGGTTTCAGTTGTCATAGTCTTGAACGCTATAACCTGACAAGAATATATCCTTTGATCGTTTTTCCAGAGTGACACTTCAGAGACAGAAACACCGTCCAAAAGGCGCCGACTTGTATGTATTTTATGTCAACATTGGAAAAACATTCCTTTAAGGGATCCTCATTTATTTACTTTTAGGCAACAGCAACTTCAGAGAGACGGCCAGGTGGACAACAGATACTAACTGCTGCAGAGCATGGTTACTCGTGCCGCATCACACCAAGGACGGGACTTAGAATTGCAAAGAAGCGACTTGGAACTGCGAAGCGCAAACTATATGCCACCACAAAAAGGCTTAAGAGAGCAACCAAGAAACTTGTCGACTTAAAGACAGTCATCACTGAGATGAAGAAGAGGAATCTTCTGTCGGAAGATCTGGAACAGAAACTTGAGTCATTTGGTGAGCTACCCAACGAGCTGCTACAGTCCTGGAAGGCAAATAAAAAGAGAGCCCCCTCTGGAAGAAGGTATAGTGAAAAGATGAGAAAGTTTGCCTCAACACTGCACTATCACTCTCCAAAGGCGTATGCTTACTTGGCAACCATCTTTCCAATGCCAAGCATTCAGACACTTCGCACATGGCTCAAGGTTGTTGATGGTTGGCCGGGGTTTACCCACGAAGCCATTGAACACCTCAAGAAAACCCATGAAAACACAAGTGAACGAGAGAGGTTGTGCAGCGTCATGCTCGATGGAATGAGCATCAGAAAAAAAATTGACCTCGACAGCAAAAGCGGCCGTCTCATTGGGTATGTTGACTTCGGATGTGGCCAGAGCCCAGACGATACTGATGATGCCCCCTCCGCAACCGATGCTCTGGTGCTCATGGCAGTGGGAGTTGCAGCACCATGGAAGATCCCTATTGGCTATTTTTTAGACAATGGACTTTCTGGTGAAGTGCTTAAGGGCATAATTACTGAAGCAATTCTGCTGCTCGCAGAGTGCAATCTTGAAGTTGTAGCTGTTGTATGCGATGCACTGTCATCAAATGTAATGATGGGCAAGCTGTTTGGTTGCCTCATCCATGAGACCGACGTGGACAGCTTCAAAACATCATTTCCTCATCCGAAGGACCCAGCCCAGAAAATCTTTCTCATCTTTGATGCGTGCCATGGCTTGAAGCTCCTCAGAAACCTCTTTGGGGATAAGAAATACCTGACCACGAAGTATGGGGTAAGAAGGTAATGTTGAATTAATATGTATCATGGCTCATTGTTCCTTTTTATCACTGCAGCTCATCCAGTGGCACTTCATTGAAGACCTTCAGAGGTTTCAGGAAATAGAGGGTCTCCGGGCAGGAAATAAACTCCGCAGAGCACATGTTGAATACTACCGCCAAATTATGAAGGTGCGCTTGGCGGCGCAGACTCTCAGCTCTTCTGTGAGCAAGGCCTTGGAACTTGGTCGAAAGCTCCAACTTCAAGAATTCCGAGGCAAGAAGCGACGTCGAAGTTCATAGCAGATGTGGACCAGTAAGTTTATAGAAAAGTATAGCTATACTCCGAGTCAGAAGTTGTGTGCAGCGCAGTCAAAGCTAATGGTTTCCCTTTCCAAATGCGGCTGTAGTTAGGGAGGGAAAGGGTGATTTCCTTAAAAATTACCTTTTCCCTTCTTGTTAACTAGAGGCACATTTAGAAGAAGGGAAAGGAGAACCCTCAGTTTTTATTGGTGATGGGCCGAACTTTTGCCGAACCGAAAGTTTGGCGCTGAATCTTGGGATTCGGCAAGGCCGAACTTTAAAGTAATTGCCGGACAATGTTTTAACTACCTCGTTGCATCACTGGAAAGGTCCAGGAAAGGTCAAATGAAAATCACGTTATCCAGAATGTACCGCATCATTTGTCACTTGCGCAGTGGACTACGTAAGTTACTGGTCAATCTTTTATTCTTGAGGCAGAAAATATTGAAGAGCACCAGGCTCGCTCACAAACGCACAGTTACCGTGTTGCCCACTCCACAACTTGCTGTAACCGCTGGATGCACTACACTGCACTATGGTAACCGCACGACTGCACGGCGTCCATTTGCAATCCATGACCCTGTCGCATTCTCGAGCCTGCGCAGACGTTTGCCGAATTTTGCCAAATCTTTACTGAACTTTCCTTCAAAAGTTCGGCATTTGCCGAACTTTGGCGAATCTGAAGTTCGGCAGATTCGGTCCATCACTAGTTTTATTTCACTGCGCATGACTTCTTACGCGGGTATATGTATCACACGTGATTAATGATACAAGGAAAGAACGGGACGAAAAATGAGACTGGAGAAGTCTCACCTGGTTCGAAATTACAAATGTACAATTCACTTGTATCTTATATACTGCAGGTATCATGACTGATGCTACTCTGTTCCCTTCTTTTTAGAGCATTTGACCTGCTAAATTCCCACAACCCAAGGGCAATGGGCTTCAAAGCGCCACTTAGACAAACCTTGTTCGAGAGCCAAAAGAAGAAGATGGTCACCTTGTCTGAGACGTTGATGTCCATACAGCTTCCATCAGGGAAACCAGTTGTTGAAGATGGAAGGCGCATGTCTGTCATAAGCATGGCATTCACCCTGAAGAGCGTCGCTGAGCTTGCAGATGCTCTGTTTCAGAGGGACATGTGTAGGTAAAAGCTGAAACTCCTTTGATTAATTCGTTGTGGCAGTTTGAATTTCATAACATTTTTCGTGTCATTTACCAAATGCAGATACATCTGCACATACCGTCTGAGTCAGGATCATCTGGAGATGTTCTTCAGCTGTGTCAGACAGCGCGGCGGTTGGAACAACAACCCTTCTGCTGTGCAGTTCCGCCATGCTTATCGCTGTCTGCTGGTGCATGCAGATGTGAAGGCACCAACAACTGCAAATGTTGCTCCTGACATGGATGGAATCACTGCATTGAGGCACCAAGGCAACCTGTCAAAGGAAAATGATGAGGCAGAAGAGGTAGACCCGCTGCAACTGGACACATTTCCGAGCTTTGCTGACCATGACTACCTTGGTGCAACCCACGGTTTAACCGAATTCAGTGCAGAGATTGTCCAGTATGTAGGCGGATTTATTGTGCGGGTTGTGTCGAAGAAGGTGACATGCTCAGAATGCCTTGACATCCTTGTTGACGATCATGTGACAAGCCTTCTGGTTTTCATAAGAAACAATGGAGGCTTGATCATGCCATCTTTGTTTGTACGTCATGCCTTGAACTGTGCAGAGTCGACATTCAGGCATGAAACTAAGAAACCACAAAAGGCTACAGTACAACGCCTTGTTCTCAACGCTTTTCAGAGCTTTGTTGTGAAACATCAGGGGAGCTTGTCACAGGCAGGACACTATAAGGACAGTCCCCAACATGTAATCACACTGACAAGGCTAATCCTAAAGGAGTACATGACCCTTAGACTTCGAGAGCTATGCAAAAGGCTCACCGAAAAGAACAGGGGGGCTTATGTCCGAGCCCAGTTGACAAAGCAGATTTTGTTTAAGAATCAGTGAGGAAGGAAGCCCAGTAGGATGGCATCGTGTTATTAAAAGTCCATTCCTGGGCTTGTTTGTTTATCATAGTTGTCCTGCCTACTTCAAGTCCCTGTCTTTTTTGCACTATTTCATATTTTTAGCGTTATGTTATGCACATGTTGTAGCAAATTTTTTTTTTTTTATAGTTTGAGTGCGGTTGTAATTATGTATCTGTTTGCAACATAATTTTTAAAGGACCAGTGTAGAACTTGTGCCTCCTGCATTTTATTTGTGCCATTGTGCGATGATATACAGATAGAACTATGCTACAAAATCAACATTATTTTTACGTTATAATTACCTATGTTATAAGGTTCAAATTGTTTTTTTTTTGTTTTTTTTGTTGCTTTTAGGTGGTTTTGTTCACGTCGGTTCACTGTGGACTTCCCAATGAAGGTTAAAATGATGTGTACTTATTCTATTTATATGTAAGTGTAATAAAACTCTTTCTTTTTTATTTTATTACACAAACACTTTTAGCCTACCTTGTGTTCGAGTAGCGGAACCTGTTTTCTTTCAGCGTCTCGTTTCCGTGTTGCGGATTGTTTTTGTGCTGTTTTGCATATTCATTTGACTTGCAAGTAAACAAATGGAACGCGATTCGCCGATTTCTTTCGAGGTGCGCCCGACGGACCATCCAATGCACCACCCAACGCATTTTAGAGACGGTAAGGTACTATATAGGTATTATTATAATAGGTCCGTTCGATTCGGCAGCAAGTTCGGAACTAGAGTTCAGTCGGAGTTCGGACGAGTGTAGGAGTCGTGCATAGGCGGATTGCACGACACCTACGCTTTTCTGAGCTCGGAGTGAACTAATTCTGAACTTTCTGGCCGAATCAAACAGACCTAATAGATCTATATGTAAGAAACCAACCTGACGCAACCGCCGACTGCCCAAAATGCCGGTGATCGAGGCCGATACGTGGTCAATAGGCAAACGTTTTACCCATTGTGCGGCGCCCGATGGAACGAACCATTCAAAGCAAAAGACGAAATATAACTTTTCCATAGACCATAGCTATCAAGCAACTTTAAAGTGACAAATCATTTGTATTACCAGCGGAGGGGTGGAGGCACTCATCTCCATTTTGACAACAAACAATGTTGCTATGATCCTTAGGAAAACCGTGAAATCTAGCAGATAAGGCTAGTTGGTAACCATGTGTGGCCCCCGAGGGTCTGCCTGCATGCTCCGCCGCTTGCGGCAGCCAGAATGCATAGGAAAATGGCTGACCTTTTCCTCTAGTTTTAGTATGTACGATCTCTATGGTTGAAACCGCAACTTGGGTCATGCTTCCGCGTCTTGCCGCCGACGAACGTTGGCCGGCGGGAAGCGAGTTCGGTCTACACTTGTAATAGTGGCGACGAGGGAAAAGTTTTGTTCTTCGTACAAAGTTCGTCACGGTTCCGAGCGGATGATAAGTTCCCGAGTCATTCTGCTCGGGCTAGTTCTGCTCGTCATGCCAACCTTCGGCAGAATTGAACCTTTTGAAGGGGGAGGAGAGGACTGGCCGTCCTACGTCGAGCGTCTAGAAGCTTTCTTTTCGGCGAACGATGTCGTCGCGGCCAAGAGGCAAGCCATCTTCTTCAGTTGCTGCGGTGCGAAGACGTACGCTCTTCTTCGGGACCTGGTCAAGCCTGCCAAGCCTCAAGATAAGTCTCTGGATGAGGTTCTTTCCGTCCTCGGCAACCATTACTGCCCGAGGCCTTCCGCCGTCGTCCAGCGCTTCCGTTTCAACTCGCGTGCTCGCGCCGACGGGGAGTCTGTGAGCAACTACGTCGCAGCGTTGAAAAACTTGTCCGAGCACTGCAGCTTCGGAGCTGAGCTTGAAAACATGCTGAGGGACCGTGTCGTCTGCGGGATTAACAGCACTGCAATCCAGACCAGACTTTTGGAACGGCCAGAATTGACGTTCGAGGACGCTGTGCAGACTGCTGTGGCCATGGAAGCGGCGAAGAGGGACGCCGGGGAGATTTGCCAGATCAGCTCCGGCAGCACCGCGTTCGCAACGCATTGAGTCACGGCACCTACGGGGGGCGTCACCTGCTACCGCTGCGGAGACGGACACCTCGCGTCCGGCTGCAAGCACGTTAAGACTACGTGCAACTACTGCCGAAAGCGAGGACATCTATCGAAAGTGTGCAATTCGAAGCAGAGGGACGCCCAGTCATCCAGGAAAGGTTCTACCAGGCAACGCTTTCTGGGGCAAGCGTGCCCGTCCCCAGCAACGGAGACGCATCCAGTGAATATCGTCCATGACAACGCTGAGGACGACAGCGCATCGTCCGAGGTTTTCGACATGTGGCAAGTTGACAGCGGCGCGCCGTCACCGCCGTTCACCGTCACCGTCTACGTGTGGGGCAAGCCACTCTGCATGGAGGTGGACACGGGCGCAAGCGTCTCTGTCATCGCCAAGAAACGTCTGCAGGCGCTGGTGCCTGCGATACGAGTCATGCCATCCGGCGTGCTGCTGCGAAGCTATTCCGGTGAACTGACCAAGTTCAAGGCAGAGTGGACGTCAGCGTGCAGTTCCACGACAACAAGGCCGTGCTGCCATTGTTCGTCACCGGAGATGGGTCGCCTACACTACTTGGACGCAACTGGATTCGGGAGCTGGGCGTCAACTTCTCTGATGTGGAGGTAACTGTTCATTCTCTCTCTGACGTCAGAACTCTAGTTCAAGAGTTTTCTGCTGTGTTCGAGGAACGGCTGGGTACGTTCAAGGGGCTCAAAGCCAGTATTCATGTTCCGGGAAATGCTCCACCGAAGTTTTTTAAGCCACGTCCACTACCTTTCGCACTCAAAGATGGAGTTGCACAGGAGCTTCAACGTCTAGAAAGGGAGGGCATTATTGTACCAGTCAAGACATCAGCCTGGGCTGCCCCCATTGTTCCTGTTGCCAAGAAGGATGGACGTGTGAGGATTTGTGGCGATTTCAAGGTAACCGTGAATCCGGTGGCCACCCTGGAAAAGTACCCGATTCCCAGAATCGAAGACCTGTGGGCCATGCTGTCTGGGGGTAAGAAGTTCACCAAGTTGGATCTGAGGGATGCTTACCAGCAAGTGATTCTTGAGCAGGACTCGAGGAAGTATGTCACCATTTCAACACACATGGGGTTGTTCCAGTACACCCGCCTTCCTTTCGGAGTGTCGTCTGCTCCAGCTATCTTCCAACGGGAGATGGAAAACTTGTTCCGAGGGCTGCCACACGTCGCTGTGTATTTTGATGACATCCTGGTCACCGGCGCGACTGACTCGGATCATCTGCACAACCTTCGTTCCGTTCTCACGCGCCTTCGTGATGTCGGGCTGAAGTTGAAGTTCGACAAGTGTCATTTTTTTGTGCCGCAGGTTGAATACCTTGGGCACATTATCAACCAGGAAGGGTTGTCTCCAGGCCTGGGCAAAGTCGCGGCCATACTTCATGCTCCTGCTCCTCGCGACGTCAAGCAGCTTCAGAGCTTCCTAGGATTGATTAATTTCTACAGACGTTTCCTTCCTAACCTGTCTGAACGCCTGCGGCCACTGCATTTGCTTCTCACTGACGGGAAGAAGTGGGAGTGGGGAAAAGACCAAGAAGTGGCTTTTACCACAAGCAAGCACTTGATGACGTCCGCTCCGGTTCTAGCTCATTTCAATCCAGAAAAGCCGGTATGTCTAACTTGTGATGCATCACCATACGGGATCGGTGCAGTTCTGGCACACCGTGAAGCCGATGGCCGAGAGCGACCCATTGCTTTTGCATCAAGGAGTTTGTCCCGAGCAGAACAAAACTACAATCAACTTGACAAAGAGGCATTAGGCTTGGTCTACGGGGTGGAACGGTTCCACCAGTACTTGTGGGGAACCCCTTTTCAAGCTTTCACAGACCACAAGCCGCTGCTGGGATTGCTGAGTGCTGACAAGCCAGTTCCTGTCCACGCGTCACCTCGTCTTGTCAGGTGGGCTCTCAAGCTTTCAGCGTACAAGTACCAGCTGACCTACAAACCAGGAAGGAATTTAGGTCATGCTGACGCACTCAGTAGACTTCCATTACCTGGGAGCAACGTTGAAGAGAATGTGCCGGCTGACACCTTCATGCTACAGCACGCCTATCCGAATCTTCTTTCACCCGCCGTTGTGGCTCAAGCAACAAAGAATGACACTGTTCTGGGACATGTCGTTCTCGCTGTTCTCAGAGGGGAGGACCTTGCACTAGCATCAGAAACAAGCCCTTTTTGTGCAAGGAGTTCAGAGCTTAGCCTGCATGAGGGTTGTTTGCTCTGGGGAGCACGCGTGGTGATCCCAAAAGTGCTGCAGGCGCGAGTCCTGGATCTGATTCATTCCAGCCACCCCGGCATCGAGAAGAGCAAAATGATTGCCAGAAGTCACGTCTGGTGGCCGGGTATCGATAACGACATAACCCACCATGTGAAGAGCTGCTCGATTTGCCAAGCTCATCAGCGGGCTCCACAACCAGTTCAACAGACGCCCTGGCCATTCCCCCAGAAGCCTTGGTCCAGGCTTCACATTGATTTTGGAGGGCCATTTATGGGGCATACTTTTTTGGTCATTGTGGATGCTTTTTCAAAATGGGTCGAAGTGTTTCCTGTCTCGTCAACTTCTGCAGAGGCTACCATAACAGCCCTGCGAATGGCCTTCGCTCAGCACGGTCTACCAGATCTGATTGTTTCAGACAATGGGCCTGCATTTGCAAGTGAACAGTACTTGGACTTTCTAACATGCAACGGGATGCGCCGCATGCTCGTGCCACCATATCATCCAGCTTCCAACGGGGCAGCGGAGCGTGTTGTACAAACCGTTAAGAACAAACTCAAGAAAAGTGGCTCTGGGGACTTCCAGACTCGGATTTCCAGATTCCTGTTTCATCACAGAACTACTCCGCACGAGGTCACGGGCAGAGCACCATGCGAGTTGTTGACGGGAAGGATGTTCAAGACGCCGTTGGATGTCCTGCGTCCCAGCCTCCAGTCATCAGTGCTGCTCAAGCAGTTAAAACAGAAACTGTATACCGATAAAGGCTGCCGACGGGGGCCACCGCTGAACCCTGAGGAGAACGTGTTCGCCAGGAACTTCCGCCAGGGTATGCCCTGGGTGCCTGCTCGAGTCGTCGGCGCCACAAGTCAATCGTCAGCACAAGTCTGCCTTGAAGATGGCACACTGTGGCATCGGCACGGTGATCACCTGCGTTCCAGACCGACCGACTCCCCTACTACAGCAGCTACGGCCGAGGCAGAGACGTGTCAACCTGCTGGTGCTGCAGTTCAGCTGGAACCACAAGTGTTAAATAAGAGTCAATCTGCTAGTGCTCCTGGCGCTCTGTTCGAGCCAGGCGAAACAAGCGTGGTTGCAAGCGACAGTGTCTCAAGCACTGGGGTAACTCCGCAGCCTACAAGCATCGGTCCACCCCAGCTGCGACGTAGCACAAGGACTAGCAGGGCCGTGCAGCGGTATTCCCCTTAGCTGTTGCTTGTCTTTGTACCTTAGAGGGGAGGACTGTTATATTCCCGGCTAGCCTGTAGCGCCACAAGGCCCCTGGTGGCCTAGTGTGACGATGTGCTCTCTATATTAAACAGGGGGCCACACGGCTCCCTCAGTTAGTGTTGTGTTGAAACCGCAACTTGGGTCATGCTTCCGCGTCTTGCCGCCGACGAACGTTGGCCGGCGGGAAGCGAGTTCGGTCTACACTTGTAATAACAGCCAGTACCTGGATCACGAAATGAACCTGTTTGATAACATACCCAACAAAGTGCAAGCTTCCCATCAACATCACTTCCTAGAATGTGCACCAAGGCACATATCTGGTGTCAGTAGTAACCATGAGATAGGATGAGCACACAGAATGTAACACAAAAGAAGGAATGCAAAACTAAAACAACACTGAAGAAATATTCAGAAAAAGTAGAAAGTAGAGAAGGTAGGCAGTTATGAAGTAAAACAGTTTTACCATAACGCTGTGAAACAAGAATTAAACAAATTTTCTATTTGCCTTTTTTTTTGCGCTATACGAAGGATCTGTTATCTCTATGAAACGTGCTGTCAATTAAGCCGGACTTGGCATGTTCCTACCGGAGGCACTACTTTGACGTTGCTGTTTCAGCAACTGTGCCTGCCAGCTGCTTACCAGGCAACTGCTCAAAGAATGCAGCTTCCCAGACTCGCAGAAGTGCAGCTTGACCTGCATAAGGTTCTCGCTATAGCCGACAACCTCAGCGAGGTCTTTTCCCTCCGTAGACTCCACAAACGCCGCACATGCTTCGGTGCTCCAGGTATGTTCACGGCAACTAAGTTTAGGCTCCCCGTCGGCCAAGCACGCCTGCACAGCCTGGAAGGGCAGGCATACGAACCGCGTTTCCAGCGTCTTCACCCAGCTCGCAGACACCCATTCCCTATCTCCGAAGTCTGGGAATGCCACTCTCACAGCATTCCTCTCGGTGTTAAGGCCAACCAATTTTGCACGATACCACCGCTCATTGTCCCTGCTTCTGGCGGTTACCAGCTCACCTTCAGATTTATGTAGCAGCCTGTCTTCATTAAAGGAGTTACAGCTGCAGGCCACTTGCAAGGTCTTCATGAGACTCTCAAATCTCTTTGGAAGCTGACGATCCCTTCTCAATGAGCGTCTGGATGGGTTTATGACCTGTGGTAGGGTTGCCTTGCTGCATGCCCATCCGGGAGGAACAACACGAAGCCGGGGTTTCCATAACGAGAAACTACATTTATTAGCGTAACAGGAATGGGTTGTTAGTATTAACGTAAAACATTGCCGGAGCCTTCGAACTGCACGCCTCCGTGACCTCGGTCCGTCTCCCCTTGTTCTGTGGGCGTGTCCTCCTTTTATTGGCACTTTCCTCGTGCGCTGTCGTGCATTTCGGACTTGTCCTCTTTTGGGCGTTCGGCAGCGGCCTCTGGCCGTGGTGGCAGACTCTCGCTCCCACAGGCCATAGGAAAAGACGAGATAGAAGTTGCTAGGGCTCACTGCATACAAGACCTGTGCCAATACTGTGCTGCCTTCCTTGGGGAGCTTAAGGGTCACCATGCATGTGGGAACTTCCTCCTATAAAGGATTATGGAATTCTTTTCATCCAAGACGTGCTTGTAAATGCAGTACTCGTCTTGCCTGCAGTAGCCCTGGGCGCTGAAGAACTTGCATATCCTACTCTCGTCCTTCACAGCAAAGTCTGCGGAGGCCAATCCAGGATCGTCTGTGTCGACCTTGTAAATGTTGAAAGAGTTGTGGTAATCTTCGTCCATGGGACTGAAGTCTTCGATGGCAGATCTGTCAATCCTTTTAATAATAAGCTTTATTTTCATTTCCCTTTACAGGTAATGATGGGGCCGAGAATAAAAGCTACGATAGACGGTTGGACGAGCTCTCGGCCCCAGTGACATTCAACAGCAGTCAGAGGAGACGAAATAAAACATAAAGGCATTCAATCAAAGTACAAGCGCATTCAACAAATATTAATTACCCTGTTAATCTTCAAAGCATATAAATATACAAAATCTACGTTTACATAATATATACAAGTACATGGACATGAGGAGGAATTACCAGATTAACAACTTACCGAGAACATATAGATACAATATTCAAGTATATACAAAACCAAATATCAGTACACTTTATCAAAGCTATACATGACAGTACGTAATTAATTTAAACTCAATTTATCTTTATCAATATTGTGAAAAATTAGTGAACTGAGAAGTGTTGGGACTCGGTAGGATAACATTTCTTTGCCAACATTCAATCGACACGTTGGTATTTGCCAATAATCAGGGTTACGAGTTTGATGCTTTACAACATGTTTTTGTAAATTCGACAAAGTTACCAAGGAACAGGTGTTATGTTGCAATTGTTTTTTAAGCCTTGTGGATAATCTATAGCTATATATATTCTTGATACTAAGTATATTATAAATTTCGAACAAGTTTTCTGTATGCGACAAATATGATGCATTTGCAATAGTTCTTAGCATTCTTTTATGAATGAAGTGTACTTTCTCCAAGTTTGTTATTATAGTTGTACTCCAGACTAAGGAACAGTAATTTAAATGAGAATAAAATAACAATTTATATATCAAGAGTTTAATTGATGTTGGAAGTATATACCGGTGCCGGCATATCAGCCCTACAGCCTTAGATAGCTTTTTATTTAGATACGCTATATGATGGTCCCAGGTCATAATATGGAAAAACACTACACCAAGTGTATTAAAATCATCTACCAATTCAATGTCAACTGAGTTTAAGGTTATCCAACATATTGATTGATGGAATAGTTTTGTTTTGTCCGAAATATAACAGCTTTAGTTTTGCTAGTATTTATTTTTAAACCGTTTCTGTCGGTCCATGATGATATGTTATCTAATACTAAATTAATTTTTGACACATTTGATGAGAGACTCCCTCTGACTCGGTGCTCGCGCATGTTCATCTCTGATCAAACGTTCCGCAATCTCACCTTCAGTTCTGCTCTTGAGACTCACTACAAAGATGTAGTCTCCGTAATCATCGCTGCTCTTCTCTTTGCTGGTCACCACGGCTACCAGCGGCGACTCACTATGGGTCAGCTGCGCAAACCGGTTCACGTCGATATTGTCCAAGCACTCTAAGGCTCGACACCGGCTAGCTGAAACCTCAAAGCCAAGGAGCCCTGCTGCGCCAGCTTGGCATGCATCTTGTAAAGGCACAAACAGCTGACTGTCTTCCGGTTGCCATAGTCGACGAAGAAAACTCATGCCTGGAAGTGTGATCCCGCCTTCTCCAGATCCTCGACTCTCACCCTGACCGCAGACTGCACTGTGAGGTCTCTGTAGATGTAGTAGCTCCCTTTGCAAACTTCGGAGGCAGCGCAGGGCTCCAGGTCACATCCTGCAATATTTCTTTAAACATTGGTTAGGCGTTCTCTCAGCCGAACAAGCTGGCCGTACCAGAGGTCGGGCGAGCACGTGAACGTAACTTCAACTTCAAAGCAGCTTTCCTCGGGCACAGCCGTGGGCGGAGGACTCAATGGGACACAAGGCGTGTACTCGATCTTCGAGACCACTTCTGGGTAGGCCTGTATAGAAGCGCTGGCATCCGTGTGATTGGAAACGCTTTTGCCGTTCATGAGCGGCTTCGTTGTCTTCAGCAACTCCGCAAAACCGTGCTGCACAAGAAGCTCAGCTACGTCCAGACGGTTGGTTGGTTGCACCTTTGGATCTCTCACAAACAAGTCTACGTCATACACTCCGGCGTCCGACATCCCATAGAAAATGGCGTCGAAGAGAACTTGGCTGTGCGGAGAGACCCGCTGCAGGTCAAGGCGAGAACTCTGGCTCGTTGGCCGAACCTTGCGAATGCAGCACGGGGCTGTCATGTTGGGCTTCAAGGAAACTTCTCTGGTGATGGGAAAAACGCAGTCGAGCCCTATCACGTCCGTGTTTCCCCGGTCAACGTACAAAATCTCGGCCGATACCTGGATGCCGCTGAGGTTCTTATGAACGTCGGTGACTTGGGCCCTGAGGAACCGCTGGCCCTTCTCAAAAACCAGGCAGAACATTCTGATGTGAACGTTGTACACGTGAAGCACCCCTGGCGCAGGACTCGGGACGCCGTCGTCTCGTCGTTGGAGTCGTCGAAGTTGTAGCGGAGGAACAGTTTCGCGGGACTCACGTAATGCGTTACCTGAACCGACACACGGACACGTATCGGAACGTCGGTGGCTTCTGGTATGACATGTCGACAAGCGACGGGCATTTTGAAGTCGGTTGCAGTCACCCAAACCTCGGGGTGGATACCGAGGTCAATTGCCCATCCCGACTGGAACGTGAGAGAGCTGCTTCGGTGCGTGGGACAGAATGAAAAGTACAGCGCAAGCCAAGTCGCGGAATCAGTCGTCGCAACAACCAACAAGGCAGCAACTCGTTCAAACGGACAAGAACACAGGCGCGTGGAATTAATCGAGTAACACGAACCATGGCAATTTAGTGCGACTGGGACTCAAATGAGTCTCTTGCAAGCACAGCGCTCGTGGCTTGTACTCCTCCAGAAGATGCTCTACATCGTCCAGGTTTCTTAGAAGGCCACGACAGTTCCACTGTACGAGTACTGAAGCCATTTTAGGGACAAAAATCGGAGCACATGGAAAAGTGAGCCAGTTGCTTCACTTCAGAGGAATTACGTTTTTTTTTATTTTTGTTTCTTTGTGGTCTGCCACTCCATCCCGTCCTGGTCAGAACCCGGAGTCGGTGAGGGGGCAGACAAGGCAGTGCTAGTGTTTTCGTGAGCCTTGCAGGCAACTTGCCTGCCGGCCTGGGAGGGTCCGTGCCGCGAGGCCCTGATCTGCGGCCACGACCAGAACTGGGTGGAAGGGTGGTTGATGAACTGGGGAGGGGTTCTACCCCGTCCATCTGTTCCACCTCGTTTCCCGACAAGGAAGCGGCATGCGACCAATGCAACTCCTTGGGTGGGACAGTGGATGCAAGCTCTTCTGAGCAGTCTTGTGTGCCACTTTTAGGTGATCGACCTCTCCCATTGCTTCAACCTGGTACACATGGGAGATAACGAAAAGCTCTAAGCTCCCACCAAACTTGCAAACATGCACTATATTCTCCACCTTCGCGTAGACGTCTCCTAGCTTTATACCAGTGGAGTCCCGTTTTGATAGAGGCTTGTACTGTTCACTGTGGATGGTGCATCCACCCACAGACACACGATGGTACTCCTCGATTTTGTCCACTCCTGTCAGGTGCTCCAGTACAAAGTCTGTCACGTCTTGAGAGGCTGGTTGAGGTTTCCCAAGTAGCCTGGTTTCTGTTTCCCTGTCAGGCATTTTTTGGGAGCACTGCTTCCTCACTTCTTCGGAGGCCATGGATCACAACTGATGATAGTTGTTCCTCAAGAGAATGCGGGATAGGATTTGGAACGGAATTTCATTCGAAGAGGACACCAGCTTTAGCAGGTGCCCCATGTTGTTCTCAAACTCGAAGCACGATACAGTGAAACCCGTTTAGAATGAACCCACGTACAGCGAATTATTGTCAATATCGAACTCTCGGAAGATTTAAATAAAAATGCATGTAAAAAGTATGTTTTATAACGAACAACATATTGGCTATATCGAACTTTTTCCCCACGGGAAGGCTTCCAAAAAAGCGCAAACAATCGTTTCCTTGCCTGTCCCTTCCCCCAAAAAAGAAGTAGGAAAGAAAGAAAATTCCGAAAGCTCAAGTTGATAACGAAATTGAGCTAAGAGAGGCGATTCAGAAGGGGAGATATGCTAAAAGAACAAACCCTGAAGGCATGCAAAAATAAAAATAAAAAAGCTTTCTGGCGTGTTGTTACAAGGCGGAAGTGAAGAGATGAGAAAGAAAAAGAAGCTCTCACCTTACAACGAACTCATCGTGGAAGTTCGTTGTAAGTGTTTTTTGCTATATCGAACTACTTGCTATATCGAACTGATCGTAGCGTTTCTTGCTGTTCGTTATAAACGGGTTTGACTGTAGTGACCAGAGTGGGCCGTGCAGCAATACACTTTTCGGCAAGTGCAGCAACGTGTGAACATTGGACGTCATCTGTGCTTCTCCATAATGATATTGCATCAGCACGCCAAACTTTGTGATCTTGGTAGTGCTTGTATCGACGTCTTCCAGCGTGACATGGTTCTGCAGCAAGAGGTAATGTCCAGAAACAAGGAGTGCAAAATGCAAGAGAAGCTCCTCTGGAAGGATATCCCTCAGGCACAGAGGGTGATAATAAAGCAGCCATGCCTCCCATTCTGACGCCTTCTAATACTTCCTGAGCTTAATCGAACGTGGTGGACGATTGAAGCACAAGTGCGGCCTCTGACCTTGGAGCCGCTGGTCCACCCCAGCTAAAGTCCTAGGGGCCCCTATGTAATGGTCCTCGCCGACGTTCGAGAACCAGATTTCGGTGACTTGCTGCACAACACCAAGGAGGACACAGTGCATATAGTCGGGCCGAAAATTCCAAACTATGTCGAATCCCTGCACATTGATGAGAGGCGATGGCTCCTTAACCCCGTTGACGGCGTGGCTTGTCGCTGCTGCACTTGTCATATCAGACAACATAGAAGCCTCTGTCCTGTCATCAACAGCTACTGTCACCGGGTACTTCACGCAGCCTGCACGATGAAACATGGACATTAGTGCCTTGCCTAGCAACTGAGAATGAGCCTTTAAAGGGGCACTCAAGCGGTTTTGGGGGAAGCTACTTTTTGGTGCGATGGCGTTAAGGAAGTGTCAGTGAATGAGTATCTTCAGTTTTAGAAGGCGGAACCGCCTATTAATCGCGCAGGAATAAAATATGTGCAGACTCTTTTCTGTTCCTGCGCCGACCAATGAAATTATTGTATGTTTGAAAATTTGGCGGCCTTTCTTTCCCCGCTGCGTTGGAAACAACTGCAGCGACAGACCAATCATAGGTCGAGGAGAACTGGTTGCGCGCGTTGCATGCCGGTCGTGGGCCGGCTCCTTCTATATGCGAACATGGCGTCGGTGGTGATCGTTGGCGTGGTCGGCGTGGTGGAAGCTCATCAGTTCCACGTAAAAGCGCTATCCTTGACTGTGAATTTTCGTTGTGTGTCGCTATGATAACCCAGCACATACTAGAAGGGAAGATCCACCTACTCGTGCGGCGATGTCGTGGCGGCACTCTCAAGACAGCAGAAATGCCCGTGCCGTCGTGTTTGTTTACTTCGACTACAGTGGTGCTTTCTAAGCATTTGTGTCCTCGAACATCGCCCGGATTTCTTATTTGGCGCATTTCATGCGTGTGCTCAAGTTCAAGGTATTACTGGCGCGTACCGTATAAAGGATGCGAATTTTGATGCATTTTCATCACCGGAGAAAAGTGATTAGTGTTAGCAATCCTGAACGCTCGCAACGTCTATCTGATCACGAAATCATATTTCTATGTTGCTATATCGCTGCTAAGATTACATCGTCTTTTATAATCGTAAAAAAGGCGTGTGGCGATATTTGTACTATTGCCAAAGTCGTGTATTAGAGTCGTGATCGTCCAAGACGGCTTACTGAATCCTTTTCTTTCATCCACTGTACCCTGCAAGCCTATCATAAAAAAAAAATAGAGCTTTAGGCTATAGAAAACTGTATGTCTATATTCTGTTACGGCATTGAGTGGCATGTGCGTCCCCTTCTTAAAGGCGCCGCTGAAACAGCTGACGGCGGCGTAGAAGCAGTCGCCGTGCTGACGACCCGCTGCGCTTGTTGCAGTGGTTGCAGGTGTGTGTATGCGCGGCGCAGAGCGGTCGTTCCGGTTGCAACGGACGCAGTCGTAGGTAACGCGCTCGTTGCACATGTCTGAACCAGCCTCCTCCCAAGGCAAAAGTCAACGTGGTGACATCGTTTGACATCACATACCAGAGGTAACGCTGCGATGCCAAACGTTGGTTTGGTTACGACTTGCCCTAACCGCAAAGTGAAGAACGCCCGAAAAGGCCTGCGTTTCGTCGTCCTCGGAACCCGAACACAACTCCGAAGCGCCGCTATCGTCCACATCGCACGTCGGAGTGGCGTCATAGGAAATAATCCCCAGGTTGGCTGTCCGCCGAAGAATTTCAACCTCTAACGGCGTCAGGTCCTCGAGCGTAGAGAACTTCGCCATGATCGAAGCTCGAATGACAAAGAAGTTCGGCCGGTGCGGCTCCCTTGGGATCACTGCGCGACGGAACGTCGTCCAATGCCATTGGCCCGAGATCCTTTTGATAAGCGTGCGATGACCAAAGAGAGTGGTTTTGTTTTCGGATGGATCCGAGATTTGGCTGCCTTCAATTATATTTTTATTAAAGAAATAATCACCGTATGACTATATTTTTTGGTTTTTAGGGATACTTAGGGCGTCTAGATTCAGTTGTCATCATCAAAACACGAACTTAAAAACCACTTGAGTGCCCCTTTAAAGAATAAATTTATTTGACTGTACCTTCAACAAAAACTCCAGGGTGTAAGCACCAAGCACAGCCATAGTACCCGTTGAACTGCACCAAGTTCTGCATCGAGGCCCTCGCTGGAGCGTCTGCGACATTG